>JAZFAU010000307.1:150000-175000 GCA_037178615.1 Dione vanillae | reverse complement strand
TGCATGGTAAAAAGGCTAAATGAATTATATTAATAAAATGCATATCTACCTAAAAAGACAATAAAATAATAAGGCCATTTTGACGGAGAACGGAGTGTCAAAGTTCCTGCGGAGCCTTCTACTGCTAACTATACTGCTATATACGGGACAAAACTTGAAACTTAAAAGTTATATTTTTATAAAAAAAGATAAATTATTAAAATACAATTATCTTCTAAGCTTTACTACTGTAGGCAAAGAACATAGTGTGTTTTTTTAATTATAAATATAATTAACTAAAAATTAACTACCCGCTACCGCCTCCACCGTGTACCGTCTCAACGTTAGCAACTCGCAGCGTAATTCGCCGGGTAATGGCTCCCTCGGCAGATCTTTAATCTGATCGCTAATTGGATGGCTGGCAGGGACGGATTCTGGTTTTTATTTTTATATATATATATATACATAGGTATGTACTTATGTATATATGTACATACGTACGTACAAGTATATGCAAATATTTGTATATATGTTGTTTTCACGCTTTATCCCGCACATGGCAGGAGAGGCAGAGGGAACATGCAGGAACCATAGGAACCTAGTGTTAAGAAACTCCGTTGCTTAGTCCCTGCTTTCAGCCTTTATCAAGGCAATTGTGTGTTGAGTGGCGGAACAACACCGCGCTTTGTCTAGCATCCAGAGCGATGAAAATGAAATTAGAAAAATCCATCTTCCCCAAGTGGGAAATGAACCCACAAACCTTACTAATATTATATAAACTAAATAGTAGAGTGTTTGCTTAACTGTGCTAATCTCATAAACTAAGAATTAATTTAAGTTGAAAAATCCTGAAAACAAATAATAAATACCTCCGTAACATAGTGTTTAGTCACTAGACACTCCGCTCTGCAATAATAATAGAAAACTCAAACCTAGTAGTGGGTTCATTTCCTTCTCAACTGCTTTATAATGACGTGAAAATATGAATAATTACGAAAGATAAATGATACAGAAAACTGGAAGCTAGAGGAGGCGGGGGTCGGCAGTTAGAGTGCAATAAGTACCGTTTTCACTAATCTTAGTAATTAGTCGGGTGGTGTAGTCCAGGAGGCGGACGTGAGTGAACGTTAAATACATCGAAATATAAATAGTAACTTTTAAGTAACTTTTGCAATTTTTGACGTGACAACGTCTTAAATTAGGTTGCGGCTCGGAGTCACATATGAAAAAGGTAACGTAACGATGTGTCAACTGTCACCGAACTATGATCGGTCCGCCGCGCCTACCACTTGACACATGTACAATGTTTTAGTAAACAACATATATTTTCTATAGTTAAAATTTGTGCAATTTATATTATAATTATTAATCATATCAATAAATATTCTACCGAGAAAAAGACGTTGTCACGTAAAATTTTCGCCCGTAAAACCCACTTTACAGGCAACCATTTTTTTTCAGTTAAGCTTCTTGTGTTGTAGGTCTTTTTTCCTGAATCCAATACATGTTTTTAATACTATCATAAAGTTATTCACTCTGTATGACATGGCAATGTCTATATACGTATTTGATTTTGACATATCATGTTTTAATATAATAAAGATAAAAAATAGTAAAATTATAGCTAGTTAAATTTTTATAAACATACGTATACATACAAATTTATGTAGGCAAAACGCGGTGTTGAGTTCCTACACTCAACACGCAATGCCTCGAAAAACGGCGGAAAGCGGGTACGGAGACAGCAGGGACTAAGCAACGGAGTGTCTTAACACTAGTTTCATATGGTTCCTGCAGTTCCCTCTGCCTACCCTGCCATGTGCGGGATAAAGCGTGAAGCTAAAAAATTTATTCTAATTTATCCTGTTGTTAGAGACAATGTAGTTATTTTTAAATATATATATATATATATATATATATATATATATATATATATATATATATATATATATATATATATATATATATATATATATATATATATATATATATATATTTTGTAATAGCAGTTAAGCGTTGAAATTGTTTAGATTTTTTTTCATTATAAAGAATCCAATGTAACTAATTGTCTCAATCTCCAACTCAATCCTCTTATACTACGAGTGTTAGACTACTACCTTTAACTTCAACTTCAACGTGTGTAATATCTTAAAAATAAAATAAATAAAATAAAACTAAGACAAAAACACGCCGCCTCCTGGACTATCGGGGGCGTATAAAGGAGCAAATTAAAGTCGCTAACGTGCTCAGCATTCATTCTGATTGCCGACAGACGACAGGGCGGGACTGTGACTGAATATATATATATATATATATATATATATATATATATATATATATATATATATATATATATATATATATATATATATATATATATATATATATATATATATATATATATATATATATATATATATATATATATATATATATATATATATATATATATATATATATATATATATATATATATATATATATATATATATATATATTACAAAAATAAAAAACATATAACAAAAATAAAAAAAAAAAATATTCCAAAATAAAACGCCATTAGTCAAGTATGAGGCGAGCGTACACTGTACTGTGAGAGCGGGACAGAGATATGTATCTGTCTCATTCGGTTATTTTTTTGAATGAAAGGTGACAGATTGACAACGTTTGATAGTATTTTTGTAGTACGAGGTCTATACGTCATTCGTATTTAATTATGTCTACCTCACGCGTTACACAGCACGTATATATGTCATGAAATGGGAAAAATGATCCTGTGCCTAAACTATTGATAATTGTGAAGTAGTTTTTTGTATATAGCCTTGAAATATTTTCCCCTATAAGTAGTTATGGCATATGTAAATGTATATATTGATCAAGCGAGCTAAGTAGCGTAGGGGTCGCTAGTAGTTTGTAGGATATTACATGTACCTACCTATTAATTAAATATACATACTAGTGATGTAACGAATGTCGTTATTTTAACATTCACGAATGCGAATGCGAATATTCAGTAATACTTTTGAATTTGGCGCTAATTGGTTACGGCGAGATTAAAATTTGTTTCATGAAATATAATGAAGACTGATAATTTGATTACGAGGTTAAGTTACTATCTCGCAATCTCGATTTTAATAACGTATTATTATCGAAATATTTTTATTTTTCTGTTATTCATTATTCGCAAAACATTCGCAAAAATTTTTGCGAATGCGAATGCGAATATTCTTTACATGACTAATATTCTTGTAAAACTGTATTATTTTAATAATTGAGTGATTGGATTATTGAAATTAAAACAATAAAAATGGACACGTCAAATATTGATGTACTCGGTAGCAAGAAGAAGCATAATATGACCTATACAACTTTCAATATAATTCAACAAATATACACGAAAATAGATGTCATTATAAACAATTAACGGTGTTTTTTAGCTTCACGCTTTATCCTGCAAAACGCAGGAAGAACCGTAGAAACCGTGAAAAAATTTTGTAAAATTACGTATAGTACACAAAAACATACTCGTTGCTATGGCAACCAGTATTTTACTATTTCCACTAATATTCTCTAGTACATGTATATGTATATGTAGGTATATTTTGTTTCCAATATTTTTTGAATATACCTAAGAACTTAATGTCAAGACAGTCCAATCATCTGAACGTTTTCAAATTTGTTTCTGGTTGAAAACAGGGAGCTGTTAGAATCGAACCCGCCATCATCGTTAAATGGCACTCAAGTAACATTTCTCAAGTAAAATCTTAATTTGTAGCTCCGTCCTCAGGACAAAGGTTCTGGTATTTGAAAGAGACGAGGAAAGGACAGAATGCAAGATTTTTGTGAATGGAAAATTATTAGAACAAGTGAACGAAGAACTTGAGAAGTATGAGAGATGGTAGATACGAAATGGATGTGGAAAGACGTGTTGCTGCCGGTATCAGAATGAACGGTGCCTTAGCTGCGTTGTTGAGACGGCGGAACGTCAGCGCCGCTGCACGTTTGGCCGTACACAATGCAGTTTTGGTTCCGACGCTGTTATATGGCAGTGAAACGTGGGTATTACAGAAGAAGAATGAAAGAAAGATGAATGCTGTGGAGATGCGATCTCTTCGAAGGATATGCGGAGTCAGCTTAGCTGACCGAATCCGCAACGAAGAGGTACACAGGATGGTAGGTACCAGTGAGGATGTCACAGTAAGAATGAAGAAGAACGTGCTCAGATGGTTTGGGCACGTCGAAAGAATGAGTGACGAAAGAATGGTAAAAAAGATATACGATGGAAAAGTGTATGGTAAGAGAGGTAAGGGGAGACCTCGGTTGACTTTCGAAAACAGTATCGAAGATACTGGAGGAAGGTCACGTAAAAAGCATGAGGATTCCCCGGAGAGCATGCATGAAGAGGTTAATGACAGTGGACGAGGCGAGGAAGGTATGCAGGGACCGCAGCGTTTGGCGCTCCGTTCTCTCTGACTATCCCGCTAGGGATAGAGGGTGAAGATAAGTAAGTAAGTAAATCTTAATTTTACCTCAATCTTATGCGATTGATTGAGTGAATATCCCCATTACTTTTTTTATATTATAAGTACACTTTGTTTGTTGAATTTATTCTCCTCTCTGTTAGTCGAATTCATATAAACTTTACATTTTCTGCCAATTTCTTTTGTAATTGGTAGCTTTGACGTGCTTTTCCTTAAATTCTTTAAACTTTTCTATTATAATACATTTTGCAACGTTATGTATACGTACATGTACTTTAAGCGTACTCTGATACTGAATTAGGCTGTTTTAGAGGAATTTATAGGAGTTATTGTTTCAAAGAAAAAAAATCGCGTAAAACACCTTTTATACACAAACTTAATCAAAAACTAAGGAAAAAGAAATTATTTAGAAAGGGAAAATAAAATAAATGAAAATACCTATAAATAATATTCTTACTCGACGACGGCCAAGTAAATATAAATTTAAAATATATTTTATATAGTGCACATCAGCAACTATTAAAAATACCCAAACGCATTTCTACGGTAGTGTGTTTAAATACGTAATAAAATTACATACTGTTAACCTATAAGCCTTACTCTTTTTAAAGTCGGTTAAAAATTATCGAATGAATGGAATAGCGTTGACTTGTTAAGTTTACTATAATGAAGTATGTGTCATTTAGGATTGAAAACTGTAACTAAAAAGTAGAGCCATCTATTGAACATAAGCTGAAATTAATTTAGAAGAGCCATCTAGTGTTTAAAAGTATAACTATTTTCTTAGAGCCATCTATTGAACAAAAGCTGAAGTAAATTTGAAAGGGCCATCTAGTGGTACGAACTACAACTATTACCTTAGAGCCATGTATTGAACAGAAGCTGAAATTAATTTAGAAGAGCCATCTATTGAACAAAAGCTGAAAAAAATTTGGAAGAGCCATCTAGTGTTAGAAATTGTAACAATTTTTAGAGCCACCTATTGACCAAAAGTGGAACTAAATTAGTAGCTGCCATATAGTGTCAAAAACTTTACCTTTTAAACAGAGCTATCTACTGGTAACAGAAGGAGTTATCTAAATTCATAACCTCGACATTGTAAGTGGACATATGGTATTCGTAGATTTAAAAATGAATATTGATTTTATTTTTAATTCACAAAAGAATCACTTGAGTTATTGGGAACATAATCATTTGCTCAGTAGAAAGATAACACATATATACATGTCATGTCAGGTCTAGGTCGTTCTCGCATCATACGCGTAATTTTACAAATAAATGCTAAAATTTTTGTATCGTCCGATTTACCTGTGTATATAAAAACAATGCCTCATGAGGTCATTATTTACAGAGAACCAGTGATGTTAATACCGGTACATATTAATTATTTCACTTTAAGAAAATCAAACAAGAAATTTCTTATTTAAGATAAATTATTTAACGTTTAGGGCAAAGTAAAGATCTAATTAAATTTGAGTATATAAGTCGTAAAAAGTAAGATATTAAATAATGTTTTTAATTTCATAATTTTCATTTCCTAACTGCGACTCTTTGCCCAAATTATAAATACAAAATGACGACCAAAAAGAGCTGCGGGGCAAGGATGGCTACTCCACAAACTTGAGGTTAAGCTTCTATAGACCCCCACATGTCTCAAAAATAAAATTGCGTCCTCTAATAAATGCAATACTTGGCCCTTAAAATGTAACATTTCAATGGACTATTATCTTTTCGTCTACTATTAATAATATTTTACTTTTTTGTTTGATCCAAAATATTCTACAAAATTTATTTACACTCTGCATTCATGCTTTCTCTACTATACGTGACACTGGCAGAATATTTTGCGACTGTCCCCGCAGAATTAAGCCGTAAAAAAATGAGGATATATATAAATAGTAGATATTTGTTTTTTTTTACCTTCTGGCCACAACTAACGTAACTTACTACTTGTATTTCTATTTATTTAATTTATTTTGAGTACAAGAAATAAATTGATTGTAGTGCATAAAAAAATAGGTTGATGACTAATCAAATCTGCTTCTTATTTTTATTATTAATTATTATATTATTTAATCAAATTAAAAGATAGTGAAATTATTAATACAACGAATTTAAAACTACATAAAAATAATAACACCTAATATTTACTTTATAAAAAACATATAAAATAAACGAAAATACTTTTAATGTTATTTTAGAGTCAATATCAAACGAAGTAGAAATAAATATGTGTTTTATTAGAAAATATTATTTTCAAAACCGTATATTTTGATTTTAGGAGTGCCAACATAGAGAGCCATCTAGTGCACAGTGACGTAAAACTATAACTAATCTAGTAGAGCCATCTATTAGTGCGAGGAGTAAATACGAAATCATAATTAAATATATAAACTTTTTTGTTGTTATATAGTACATATAAATCTGACTTTGTACTATAAATTCTTTATACTTAAGTTTTGTTAATGTCATTTGTTTTATAAGTTTCGAGTAGGTTAATAACGAGGCGAATTTAATACCGATCCAAAACAATTAAGCTTGAACACTTCTAATTTTAATTGCATTAAGTCAGAAGTTAATTCTCAGCTTAACAGTATTTTAGAAAATATGATGAACATACAGATACAGTCAATGAAGTGATCCTATAAATTTACCATTGTTATTAAGGAGACTTTCCTTAAAAAATAGTATACTGATGAAAAATTATACATTGAGACAAACTCTATAAATCAAAATAATTTTAAATAGTACAGTTCAGTTCGACTCAATCATACGTGGCAACTATTCAAAACAATTACAGAGAACAATTGCTAACAGAACTGATTCACACAGAATAAAAAAGAACGTAAAACAATAAAACAAATAAAACACACAATATATACGCTAAAACTT
The DNA here is from genome assembly GCA_037178615.1 of Dione vanillae. Classification (NCBI taxonomy): domain Eukaryota; kingdom Metazoa; phylum Arthropoda; class Insecta; order Lepidoptera; family Nymphalidae; genus Dione; species Dione vanillae. Next base: position 167,648 of record JAZFAU010000307.1, on the reverse strand, counting down.
TAATATTAACAATAATATACTCTACATGTTACAATAAATCTTCATATAAATACTCTACGGGACATTGCCATTGACAGCTGTCAGTGTCGCCGTCACTGTCACTGTCACTGTCACCGTGACACTGACAGCAGCGGGTGTACAGTGTACAGATGAGTAACATTCTATTCGGTACAGACTCTAACACTGACACAAGAAGCGTGAATCTAAACCGTTTAGACATATCTAACAATTTCGAAATCATCACAGCAAAGTACTACTAAACAAGAATCTTCGTTTATTAATTAAATAGAATAGATAAATAATATTTATTATACAGATTTGGGCTATTACATTTACATTGAGGTATTTTGAACGTAGTGCGAGTTGAAAAATAATATTTTGTTAGTTCTGAAAGATTTACATTTAAGTACATTTATCTGTCTACAGTACACATATTTAAAAAATTACACATCTATGGACACTTGAATTGACTTAGCAGTTAAATTTTGAAACAAAAAAATAATACTAATATTTGTTTTTAATATATAACATCCATTTTGTTTATATTAATTTAATAGCGAGAGTGTGGAAACTGGCATTACTTATATTTATAAATACCAAAAGGTTATGAGATTGTGCATCTTAAATAAAAATAATAACGAAAGATACCAAGAAAAAACCGACAATCAACAAAAGGAAATGAATGAAATAAAAACAGTTTTAAAAAAATGTTAAATTTAGAATTAACACACTCTCATCAATTTTGACAATCTACAATTTTGTACAAAAAATACATAAATCACATACACTGTTCAATGTGACAGTTTAAACTAATTTCAATAAAGCGTTTTGACATTGCTTATTGTAAACTGAATTAATAATAATAAATATATTTTTATATACATTGACTTTAAGGAGCATATATATATATATATATATATATATATATATATATATATATATATATATATATATATATATATATATATATATATATATATATATATATATATATATATATATATATATATATATATATATATATATATATATATATATATATATATATATATATATATATATATATATATATATATATATATATATATATATTTCTTTACAATAACTATTAAAATATACGCTATTTCAAGTGACAATCATCTTATTATTATTATTAATTGTATGTAAATACACAAATCTCTTGTAAACATATATTCCTCAATATTTAGCTAACATCAATATTTTCTGAAATTTCCATTGAAACTGCAATTGTAATGAAAACAATCATAATAATTACTTATAATTGAAAATCAGAGCCGAAAATAAAAAAAAAAACAACCTGTCACTTATTATATTAATAATCTGTGGCCAATATGAATTATTACAACACTTTTTTATCTGTATATATAATTGTTAATAGAAACAAAACATACATATATGAATATAATTTTAATCAATAAAAAAATTATACTTTTAAGAAGAAAAATAACAAAAACACAACTTCCATATTTGAATGAATGAATGAACTATTTATATAATTTTTTTTTCAATAAAAAAAATAAACAAAAGTCTATGAATAAATTATATTAATTATCTTAAAAGCAAAATGTTAACTTAAATTAAATGTAGTAAAGTTATGTATGTACGTCTGTGTGTTCAACAAAACGCTAAAACTATATTGGTTGTTAACAAAAAAAAAATGACTAGACGCTTTCCAATGTGAGATCTCTGCACTTATCTCGACGAACCGAGCGTTTTGACCGCTGCGGTTGAAACGCTGCGTTTTTTTACTACAATTGAAAATAAACTTACTTGTTAAGTTGTTAAATCAAAAAGTCATAGTTTTATTTTTCTTAACCTAATTAAAAATATATAATAAATTTTCACTGTTATTTCAAATTCAAAAAAAAACGGTCGTTCAAATCGCTCAGCCATGTTGGTTTCGAACATTTTTCATTTATATAAAGTGTTACCATATCTAAATAATATTTAACACTGCATCAAAATTTACTTAAATACAAAAAAAAAGTTAAACAAAATATATTTTTAATATCATTTTATATTAATAATAATAATTATTATTAAACTCTTTTTAAAATTTTTGATGCACTTTCAAATCTATTGTACGTGTGCGTTTTATTGTGGCGTGTCCCGATATTATTATTTATTAAATTAAAACGAAACAATATACATTGATAGAAAATATACCGCTTCAATTAAAATACAGAAAAAAATAAATATTTAAAAAATAATAATTTTTGTAACTGGCAACGTTACGTCAATATTGACATTAGCACTTATATATGTATATATAGTATATATAATATATTTTCTATCAATGTAAAGTAGTTAGATATGTTTCAGGGGGTCGAGGGTCGGGGGTTGCGGAGTTCAACGCCGTCCGTTTCGCGTGTCCGGGGGAGGGCGGCGCGGCTGGTTTATACCTGGACATATGGTTGTTAAAATTGATTGAAAATCTATATATATATATATATATATATATATATATATATATATATATATATATATATATATATATATATATATATATATATATTACATTTATTACACTATATAGGGATGGTCATGTTAGATGCAAATGTTTTCAAACAAAAGCAAACGGCTAACGTGTAGAGTTCGTTTAATCCATTATTAATTGAACTGTTCAAGTTTGAACATCGCCTATTTTCTTCACCAATCCGTCTTTTCGAGATTTCTAGGTCAAAAACTTGCCTGTCTAAGTGTGCGCAGTATAAACCATGTATATATATATATATGTATATATGTATATATATATATATATATATATATGTATATATATATATATATATATATATATATATATATATATATATATATATATATATATATATATACATATATATATATATATTTATATATATATATGTATATATATATATATATATATATATATATATATTATATATATATATATATACATATATATATATTTATATATGTATATGTATATATATATATATATATATATATATATATATATATATATATATATATATATATATTTATATATGTATATGTATATATATACATATATATATATATATATATATATATATATATATATATATATATATATATATATATATATATATATATATATATATATATATATATATATATATATATATATATATGTATATATATATATGTATATATATATATATATATATATATATATATATATATATATATATATATATATATATATATATATATATATATATATATATATATATATATATATATATATATATATATATATATATATATATATATATATATATATATATATATATATATATATATATATATATATATATATATATATATTAATATTTACCTGTAGGCAGTGGTCCCGGCGAGCGTCTGCACCACGCGCCCGGCGACATCTACAACGTGACACCACATTAGATATTACATATATTTTAAATTAAAAATATATATACAGGTGTATCTGACACGGCGGCCATTACCAAAACTACTTATAGAAGAACATATTTCGAGGCCATATACAAAACACTATTTAATAATTATTAATAGTTTGGGTACAACATCATTTTTTTCATTTAACGATATTTACACGCGCTGTAGACGTGAGGTAGACATCATTAAATACAAATGACGTAAAGATCTCGTACTACAAAAATACTATTTTTTAAACGTACATCTGTCACCTTTCATTCAAAAAATAACCAAAAGAAAAAGAGATATATCTCCGTCCCGCTCTGACAGTCCAGTGTACGCTCGCGTCATACTTGACTAATGGCGTTTTATTTTGGAACAATTATTTATTTTGTTTAAAAAATTACTCTTTTAATTTTTAAAAATTTTACTTCTTCTATAATTTACCGTTACCGCCACACCCTGTATATCAACTTATGTTGTATTGGAGAAAGTGCTGTCACAAGAAGAGTAAAAAAATAAATCAGAGATGGAGATTATTCTATTTCTAGTACTATAATTCTATGTCAGTGCCAACTTCAGAGTCAGTGTAAGCAATTTCAGAGTCAGCAGAGTCAATGTCAACATTGTCAGTGTCTGATGAGTTAGAGTATGTAGTGACAATGTCAGATGTGCCAAAGTAAGTAGTTACAGTGTCCGTTGTGTTAGAGTCGCCAGTGCCAGTGTTTGTGGAGTCAGTAGAGACGACGTTAGTAGTGCCAGTGACAGTGTCAGTAGTGTCATTTTCTGTAGAGTCAGTATCATTAGAGCCAATGTTAGGGGCAGTCGTCACAGCGTCTGTAGTGTCAGTGTCTGTCGAGATATTATCGGTAGCGTCAGCATCAGTAGCGTCAGCATCAGTAGAGTCAGCGTCAGTAGCGTCATCATCAGTAGCGTCATCATCACTAGAGTCATCATCACTAGAGTCATCATCAGTAGCGTCAGCATCACTAGAGTCATCATCAGTAGCGTCATCATCAGTAGCGTCATCATCAGTAGGGTCATCATCAGTGGAGTCATCATCACTAGAGTCAGCATCAGTAGAGTCAGCGTCAGTAGCGTCATCATCAGTAGCGTCATCATCACTAGAGTCATCATCACTAGAGTCATCATCAGTAGCGTCAGCATCACTAGAGTCATCATCAGTAGCGTCATCATCACTAGAGTCAGCATCAGTAGCGTCATCATCAGTAGCGTCATCATCAGCAGCGTCATCATCAGCAGCAGTAGCGCGTACCTGCCGCAGGAGGCAGGGCGCGGGGCGCGCGCGGCGCTCGTCGTCGCGGCGGCGCGCGGGCGGGTCGGCGCGCGGGGGCGGCGCGCGCGGCTGGACTGCGGGCCGACGTGACAATTGTTTTTGTACAATATATATGTATATCAATTTTTTTTAGCTTCACGCTTTATCCCGCATATTGCAGGGTAGGCAGAGGGAACTGCAGGAGCCATAGGAACCTAGTGTTAAAACACTCCATTGCTTAATTCCTGCTTTCTCCGTTCCCGATTTCCACCTTTTTTCAAGGCATTGCGTGTTGAGTGGCGGTACTCAACGCCGCGCTTTATTTAATTTCCAGAGCGAAGAAAATAAAAATAGAAAATCCATCTTCCCCTCATGGGAATCGAATGCTCAAGCCGTCGCGTTTACAAGCAGACGCTTACGCCTCTGCGCCACGACGGTCTTCTTATTAAGAAGTATTTTCTTAATATTATACAACTGCAGTAAATGTGTTGTATAAAAACAACAGTTATTTACTAAATTAATTAATATAATACTTTAGTGACGTTATTACCCAAGTACCACAAATTAATAATAATTTCTAATTGTAAACTTGAAAAACCATTCTTATGTCTGGCGGAACTCAACGCCGCAGTTTGAATGGAAATGAAATAATACACCCTCCTCTCACGAGAATCGAACCCACGAACCGTCACGTTTACAAACAAACTCTTTTTACTACTAAAATATATATATAATAATATTTAAAAGCCAGTCAACTCACAGCTGGTCTTGACCTGCATGTTGCGTATGGAGTTGACGATGGCGCGCGCCGCCGACGACATCTGCGACTCCTCGGTACCCGTCCTGGAATGTATAGAAAATGTTTCATCAATCAAGGTCACTTAAAGGACATACAAATATAAACCTACCAAAAAAAAACCCTTTATTCACCACCACTTTCACATCACCATTTGCTGATCAAGTACCAGATAGGAAATATGCGACTTATCCGGCAGATAGATATACAACAAATATTAGCTTCACCATTCTCAGATGTAACTATCTAACTGATAACGACGTGTTTAATGCATTGGCCCTTATCTATTAGACCAGTGGTTCTCAACCTTTTTTTTATATTTAACAATTTGAAATGAAATTGAAATTTGGCGGCACACAAAGAAAAATCTGAAAATTAGGTAATACTAACCCAAATCGCACGCATTTGCCAGTTTTAATGAAAGAAAAGGTGCAGTAATGCTATCTATTTCTATGCACGCCGTTACATTATAATTTGGCACAAAGAAAAAACGCGCAAATAATAAAATATTTTCTTTGTAGATTTAAATATACATTCATGTTAAAGATATTTTTATTTAATAATATCAATATTTTATTATATATACGAAATTTGGCCGCACACATAAGTGCCGCAGCACAGTGGTTGAGAATCACTGTCTTAGACAGTATTAACTACAAGCTAACTAACTACAACTTTATTTGTGACCCTTAGGGCTGGTTTCACCAACTGTTGATAAAGTCCCCGATAAGAAATACGTTTCTTGTATGTAAAAATCAAACTTCATCACAAGTCTTAAGACAGAAATATCTAGTAGATAAAGACCTCAAACTGTCACCTTTTATCTACTAGATAACATTAACTACCTGATTACTATCAGAAACTATATCTGGAACTGTATCAGTGACCCTTACTCGTGCTTACCCCGCCACTACCAGGTTACTATCAGAAACTTATTTATTTATTTATTTAAGTCGCCAACACAGCGTAGACTAACAATACAAATAATACTGGACGGCAAGCGTTTCTTTCACCTACATTTTTTTCACAAAAAAAAAAAAAACAATTACTTACCATGATAAAGTTATATAGAAATAAAAATAGTTGAAAAAAACTAAAAAAACACGCTTTTTTAAGTATATCAAACTAAAAAGTATACAATAATTCTTCAAACGGTAATCATAGAAAAATACTAATATTATTGTGAAAAAGCGTGGGGCGCTTTGTGCCATATTTTCGTATATTAAGCAACTGAAACTATATAGTGCATATTTCTAGAGATTTAAATATGAAGGGAAAGGGAAAAGGAGTGACCAACTCAATAGGAAAATATGGCACAAAGCGCCAAAGTTATACAGTATCTGGAACTTCCCTATCCCGCCATCACAAGGTCACTGTCAGAGGCTATATCTGGAACTTCATCCTTACCCCGCCGGGTAACTTCCTAATAAGCCAGTGCCGCTGTTCCGCCTGGACACCTGCTGCTTGAGCTGCTGCAGCCGCTGTTGGAGCTCGCCGTCGCCGGGGGGCCTCTTGCGACGGTCCGCGGGGCACGCCGGGCCCCCCGCGGGGTACGCGGGGCCCCCCGCGGGGTACACCTGGGGCACCTGCTGGGGGTCAAGTAGAAAAAATTATTCAAAATAAGAATACAATATTTGTTTATATAGTATCGTCGTGGCGTAGAGGCGCAATGTCTACCTGTAAATGCGACGGTTTGTGGGTTCCATTCCCATGAAGGGAAGATGGATTTCTTATTTCTATTTTCTTCGCGCTGGCAACTAGGCACATGGGGCACAGAGTGTCTTAACACTGAGTTCCCACGATTCCTGCGGTTCCCTCCGCCTAACCTGCTACTAAGCGTGAAGTACTAAAACCCATACACAACGTACCCCGGTCAAATGAGGGTACACCAGGTTGTAGGGGGTCCCCACGGTGGGGCACACAGTGGGGCACACGGCGGGGCACATGGCGGGGTACACCACGGGGTACAGCTCCTGCACCAGCAGCTTGCTCTGGGCGAGGGGCAGCGGCTGTTGTACGTTCTGCCATTGTACTGGGAGTTGGTCTTGGTACTGGAATTGTAATAAAAAAATACAATTATTATTATTAATTACTGGAAAAATAATTAAAAAAAGTTTTTAACGTTTGTACTAAATTTATATATTATTTTCCGTCTACCCTCATTCATTTATATTTGAAAATTGTCACTACAGAAATGCCAATAATGCAATAAGTTGTATAAAGCATATAAGAATTTCAACGTAAGGCTTAGTGGTCAGGGTGCTTGCACGGCTTACAATAAAGGTGTGGGTTCAAATCCAAAGATGTTAAACAAATTACATATTATTATTATTATATGTATCAAATAAATTTCAATATTGTTTTTATATAAAAATAATAGAATTCTTACAAAATAAATACAAAAATTTATGATATATATTTAAATTTTTTAACAGAAAAGAGATGGCTATATATTACATATACAGTGTCATCTCTCTCACATTCACAAAACCCAAGACACCACAATTAACACTGGTTTGTTGACGATAAAAAAAAACAGAATATCGCACATAGCGTCGTCCCTCTTGCACTCACATCGCGACACTCATGCCATCTCGCTCACACCCACATAGCGACAATCATGCTATCTCTCTCTTGCACTCACGTCGTGACACTCATGCCATCTCACTCGTACTAACATTGCGACTCTCGCACTCACATAGCAAAACACTCATGCCGTCTCACTTGCACTTATACGCGATACTAATGCTATTTCTCTCTTGCACTAACATCGCGACACTCGTGCCATCTCACTCGCACCCACGTCGCGACACACTCGCCGTCTCCCTCGCACTCACGTCGCGACACTCACCGCATATGCGTGGGCGGGCGCGGGCGCGGGGGCGGGCGGGTGTATGAGCACGTTGGGCGCGTAGGGCGGCACCAGCCCCGGCGGGACTTCCATCTGAGTGTACGCCATATTGTAGCTGAAGATGATAAAAAAAGAAGTGAAAATGGCGATATATATTTATATCTATATATCTTATATAATATATATATAAATACTAACTGTGTATATATTACTTTAATGAATAAAGTAATATATACACAGTATAAATAAAGACAACTTAAAAAATCTTACAACAAAAACAAAATACTATAAGTAAATACTTTAATAATTTTTTCCATGCATACACATTATTCTATTATTATATTTTACAAGCATATATTACTATGTAGTGAAAAAACGGTTATCTCTATAGTTAGCTTACTGACGATAGTTGAACGTGACAACGTTGAAATAGTTGTATTTTTCAAAAGAAAATTTAAATTTTATTCCTTAAATAGACATATCGTATTGATATAGAGAAGGAGGTAAATGGCAATCACAACGGAATTGATCAAGTCATGATAACTATAATAATGTCAATATTTAATTATTATGAGACGGATTGTGCGTCTCTGTCACTCTTTCTGCGCTCTCGCTCGCACTTAAAGCGTAGACGTTCCGATGCACGTAAAAAAATAAAACAAATTATAATTATTACTAATAAATGACGTCATAAAAGCATATACTAAATCAAATATCGGTACCCTCTATTGGTGTGCATGTTGGCGGCGTTGGCGGACACCACGGCGGGGTCGCACGCGCCGCACGCGGCGTTGAAGTCCGCGGCGTACGGGTAGCTCGGGTCTAACGAAAAAAAAAGGTTAAAAAGGCTCTTACGACGACGAGCGTACGACGAATAATTTGTATAATAATATTTAAAAATCAAAATTTTTTGTTTTCCATTTCTAAATATACGAGAATTGTCTATTCAATCTACATTTGCTAGAATTTCTAGAGCATCTCCAGAAGTTGTGTTTTTTCTTACAAAACCCGATGTTATTTTGAAAAAAAGAAATATTTTATTGTAAGACAGGTCTGAATGAGATCAACTAATGAATCAATATAACAATAATAATAATATATAAATTAAATAAATTGAAAATCTTAAAAGATACCTATATTTTTCATTTGAACGTGACTGGTTAGGTCTACTGAAGTTTCAAATGTTTAATGTCCCTTTATATGTGAAGTTCTAATAGTTTACTATTGACTAGGCATGTTCATATAAAAAAATATCGATATTTTTTTCGATATAATATAGCGTAGTGTTCTATCGATACTTTGTATATTGTCCAAATATATCGATATTTTTGATATATCGAAAGTAATTTGTTTGTAATTAACTATTCTTACAATAATTTATTATGAATAAGCAATTAAACTAATTAAAAATTAGGTAGATTTTAGGTCCACGGTAGTAGATAGGCAGACTGAAGTAAAAATTGGTAGATCTACCAAAAAATTGGTAGACCTGGCATTTGATCACTGCGCACTACCCTCACAGAGAATTACCCATTTTTTACCAATACTAACTTACTGGTCAATTTCACACTGCGTAAATAAAGCATCAATGTAAAAAAAGGAATGGAGTGTGATTTTAATTTCTAACGATATTTGGTATATCGAATGAAATGTATCGATTGTACATATCAACATTAGTTGATTCGATAATATTGGGTTGAAGCGATATATCGTGCGCATGTATCGATATTTTATGACATATCGATTTATATCGTTCACTCCTACTATCGACTCAAGTTTACGATTGCGAGAACTACAATTACTGTGTGTACGTTACACTGACCAATCCTGAACGTGGTGTCCGTGTGCGGCGATGACGTCACTTGCTTGTGCTCGTCCGCCTGCACCAGCTGCTGGTACATGTGCGCGGGAAGCTGCTCCTAGGAAATTACAGATTAAAAATATATTCATTTTATATTTCTTTTACCGCACATATAGTAATAATGTTAATATTAATCCTATTTCCCATTTTCTGTTATAATTCAAGACATTTTTTTTAAATAGTGGAGTTATACGCCGAGATTTTTTTTAGTACAATAGGTTAATATATATTTTATATAAATATTTATATATTATTCCTTCTAGAAGGGCATCGAAATAATATCACTTTAAAAAATTTAGTTTAGCTTCACGCAGTATCGCGCACATAGCAGGGGAGAGAGAACCTAGTGTCAAAACACTCCGTTTCCCGCTTCGATCCCTTTTTCGAGGTATTACACGTAGAGTGGCGGAACTCAACGCCCTCCTTCGTACTTGTTGCCAGAGCAAAAAATGAAAATAATTAATTCTTCCCTTCACGGGAATCGAGCCCACATACACGCATTCATTTACATTACATAACTTCAGTCTAAATGACTGAAGTTACAAGTGCAAATTCAGTATAATGTCAGCTTGTTTTTTTTTAGTTTCACGCTTTATCCCGCATATTGCAGGGTAGGCAGAGGCAACTGCAGGAACCATATGAACCTAGTGTTAAGACACTCCGTTGCTTAGTCCCTGCTTTCTCCGTCTCCGCTTTCCGCCTTTTTTGAGGCATTGCGTGTTGAGTGGCGGAACTCAACGCTGCGCTTTGCCTTGTTTCCAGAGCGAAGAAAATGGAAATAGATAAATCCATCTTCCCCTCATGGGAAACGAACCCTCAAACCGTCGCGTTTACAGGCAGACGATTATACCTCTGCGCCTACGACGGCAGCTTGTTGCAAAGTGATATTTATCTCCGATTGCATAGAAGCGGGGTAAAGCCTGTTTAATATGAAAATGGCTTTGTTTCTCACGTGCTTAATGTGAGATCGGAATGGGAGACGCGAATCTAAAATGGCGTGTTATGTTCCCAAACTACCCTAAATGTAGAATCTCTCTCTGGCATCCAGCAAGTAGTCACCATTTTGGTTATAAGTTAATTTGGCTTTTTTTTAATAAATTATTTCAGCTTTGGTTTTCTTTGGATCCTCCGCTGCCACCGCACTCAATCAACGTCTAAATATTTACCCTGACCTTCCCAGGACAACCGTTTGTGACACCGATAGACAACATTTCCTTGCTTTTACAGTCTTCGCCGTGTAAAACTACCCTCTTTTTACAAGTAATTTCTAAATATATATAATATTATATAAAAATCGCTTACAATCCTGCAGGTATTGACGTACGGGTACGCGCCGTGCATCGCCGGGTACATTATGTTGGTGAGAGACATTGGACCTGGAAGGAACATATACTATATGTTTTAAAGAATTATAACAGGTTCTTGTTACATGTATAATAACATATATAACAATATACATATATCAGCGCACTGCTTTTAATGTTTTGCTTTTGTATACTACAAATAAATAGATTAAAAATAAATATTTCAGCCAGAAAAAAAATATTTTATATATATATATATATATATATATATATATATATATATATATATATATATATATATATATATATGTATGTATATATATGTATATATATATATATATATATATATATATATATATATATATATATATATATATATATATATATATATATATATATATATATATATATATATATATATATATATATATATATATATATATATATATATATTATATATATATATATATATATATATATATATATATATATATATATATATATATATATATATATATATATATATATATATATATATATATATATATATATATATATATATATATATATATATATATATTATATATATATATATATATATATATATATATATATATATATATATATATATATATATATATATATATATATATATATATATATATATATATATATATATATATATATATATATATATATATATATATATATATATATATATATATATATATATATATATATATATATATATATATATATATATATATATGATCAGACACACACACACACATACACTGTGACCTTTGCTTGCCTTGCTTGCTACTAATCTCTCTCCGCACACGCTTGTATATGTATAATAAAGTATAGAAAACGGGGAAATATAGCGGAGACGGAGAAAGCAGGGACTTAGCAACGGAGTGTCTTAACACTAGGTTCGTATGGTTCCTGCAGTTCCCTCTGCCTACTCTGCCATGTGCGGGATAAAGCGTGAAGCTAAAAGAAAAGTATAGAAAATAAATGTTTTAAGCAAAAATCATACGTATATTCGGGTCCGGCAGCTGTACTGGAGTGACCTTGGCCTGCACAATCAGCTGCTGCTCCGACATGTCCGGCTGCTGGTAGTTCACCATTCCCTGCGGAGACATTATCTGTAACGAGCGTTCAAATTATTAAAACAAAAGAAAACTATAAAAAAATGGGGACAGCAAGAGAAAACTGCCTGTAAACGGGACAGTTAGTGGGTTCGATTCCAATGGAGGCAGGATGGATGATTTAATTAACATTTTTTTCGCTCTGGCAACTAGGCAAAGCGCGGCGTTTAGTTTCGCCACTCAACACGCAATGTCTCGAAAAGGCGGAAAGCGAGGAACAGAGTGTCTTAACACTACCTTCCTATGGACTCCTGCGGCTCTCCCTGCTTATCCTGCTATATGGATTAAGCGTGAAGTTATTTAAAAAAAAATAAACATTCAAACTCTCAAAACAAGAGTAGCGTCGTGTCGCAGAGGCGCATCGTCTCCCTGTAAAAGCGACGGTTTGTGGGTTCGATTTCCATGAGGGTAGTATGGATTACTTCATTTACATTCAAATAGGCAGAGAGTTCCTGTGTTAAAACACTCCTTTTTCCGCTTTCTACCTTCTGAGACATTGCTTCATGACTGTAAAAACTCAACGCCATTGTAAGGATAACAAAATTCATGCTTTCTTCACTCATAGGAATCGAACCCACAGCCGTAGTGTATGTACGCCAAAACACTCCAAAATAAATAATATATTATTATTTAATAAGTGAAAGACAAACGCAATTGTAACTATTAAACTGCCTCATGACAGTAAAATACATTAAGTACCTATAAAATAATAAAAAGAAAAGTAACGTCAGGAGAAATCACAATATTAACGATGTTTTTATATACAAAGACATTATTTTTTTATTTATTTATTTAGGTCGAGGCGAAGTCGCGGGCACTAGTAGTTGTAACATATTTTTAATTTTATTTCAAAATACAATTATATAGTTTTATTCTAGAATTAATTACATTTAACTATTAATTCCGATTAAATACTAAACTGATTAGGAACACCTTCTTCTTTATAATAACATATAAAGCTTACCATAAAATACACAACTCTTGTACCCTCCGCCATTAACCAATTCCAATAGATTTCACTAATAGATTACCATTTTATTGGTAATAATAGTAGATTACCATTTAATTGGTAATTTATTACCAAAATATTAATTTTAGGTAATCAAAACGAATACATGTAAGAGCTACGTGTTGCTTTTTCTACAGTGTAATACCTAGTACCTAGATAGTCCTAGGCGCGTGTGCGATGACCTAAGCTAAAAATATACTCTAACCAGCTGAAAATAAGGTCGAAAGTTGATTAAAGCTAGTTACTAGACATGAGCTATAGGAAAATATACCATATCAAAGTGATATAGAGTCGTAGTTGCCTTGCAGAGACTAATTTATATGCAAATAACCGACAAATATGAGATATGATATGCAACTTTGACACTTTACAAATAAGGTTGAAATTTGTTTAAACTAGACTAGTTACGAAAATATGCAAGGAATAAAATATTTTAAATGTTGCATTTACAAAATGACCAAATTTAAATGTTAAAAACACTAATATGAGACGACATTTAGAATAATCTTATCTTATCTTATTTTTTATACAATAACATCAAAAAATATACAAAACGAGCCAAATACTAAGATAAAACGTGAAATAGTATGTAAATTTCGTTGCAACACCGATACCACTTTCAAAAATGCATTTATCTATGACACAAATCAGAGCGCGTGTGCGTTGACCCAATTTTAAGTAAAATTAAATCTTATTTTCCAGGAAACTAGGTCGATATTACTATGTACCAGTGCAGGGGATTTATTTGGTCCTAATTTGTACTGTATTTTATTGACATTAAAGTTCTATTTAGAATGGCCGTTTGCAGCGCATGTGTACATCTACTGACCTAATAACCTGGGATTCGGGAGGAATCGATGATGACCAATGTATCGAATTTTTTACTAATTAATTAATAATATATACATAAAAAGATATTTAGTAAAAATATATGCATTTATGTATGATTTAAAGTAAGCTAGTTTAAGATTTATCGAATAAATTGAATAAAACATGCGTGAAATTTCGTCTCTAAAAAGCGGAGAACGGAGTGTCTTAACTTAACACCAGGTTCCCACCGTTGCGGGAACTAAGTAAAAGTGTCACTTGAAATAAAATAAATAGTGGAATGGAGCATCTCAAAATTTTAAATGGGCAATTAAATTAAAATGTTATTTATTCATATATTAAGCTTCACGCCGTATCAATCATTTGTTAATAGAGAGAAGCTAGTGTTACCACACTCCGTTCTCTGCACTGCATTTACAGAGATTGACAGTTGAGTGGCGGAACTCAACGCCGCAAACTTTATGTAACCAGGCTGAGGAAATTGAAAAATAACCACTACTGAACTACTGAACCATATAAAAAAGTATCTAAGACAATATAATACAGACAATAAAGCAAATCGCACGCACTGAAAAAAATAAAAAAAAATATTAAAAAATTACTGACCTCTTCGTTCCTATATGTCTGTACATAATTATGTTGGTACACGTCGTCTTTAACCGTCCTCTGCTCGAACGGCTTCTCATACCGATCGAACGACCTCTGATTCGCTTCGAACGACCTTTGATTCGCTTCGAACGACCTTTGACTCGCTTCGAACGAGTTATGATTTGACTCGATCGATCGTTGCTTCGCTTCATATTGTTTTTGAACTTCGAATCGTTGATTTTGGTTTTGATTTTGAAGCTGGTTTTGCTCAGACGTCCTCTGGGTAGGGGATTCGAATCTACGTGTGACATCGTTGTTGATATTCGCTTCGTATTTAATTTCTTTCGGTGTTTCTAAACAAGTGTCTGGTTTCAGTGGTTCGTAGGTTTCATTTTGATTGTCGTATACAGACTCTGGTTCCCTTTTCGATTCCGGTGTAATCAATTTTGGTTCGTAATTATTTTTTATTGGACTGTTCGGAATGGATGGAGGTTTCGTTTTCTGTGGCGAATTCTGTAATAAGGAATACGTAGGAAATAATTATTTTTCTACTATGATGCACTTCAAAATGCTCAGTACATAAAACAATATCATATAAATAACATATATCTTCACATATATATCCTACATTATTACCTTTGCACTGGGCACCTTGTCTCCGCCGTCGCATCGCCGACACTCCTCCGATGACAATGCGCAATCTATAATTTATATATATATATATATATATATATATATATATATATATATATATATATATATATATATATATATATATATATATATATATATATATATATATATATATATATATACATATACATACATATATATATATACATATATACATATACATACATATACATACATACATATATTAACAACAGCTATTTTGATTGTAATCAAAACTAGATTTGCATCGCAATTTTGTTTCTATTAAATTTCTTTATTTATGTACAAAATTCAGTAATTGGTTGGGATAAAACTACCCTCCTTTATCATGTTCTCAATTTTTTGTTTATTAAAAGAATTTCACATTTCCTTAATAATATATAAAAATCTTTTTACTTTAATATCCAAACATATATATGCGTGGACTACAAAAACATACTAACCGTTGTCAATAAACGAGTGTTGCTTTTCCAACTTGCCCCTTTTCTTTTCATTGTGTACGTCCACCTGGAAATTTCGTGAAATAAATATATTTAAATTTAGGTTTACGATTTATCCAACATACAGCAGGGTAGGGAGAGAGTATAAACACTTCGTTCAGTAGACACTGTGTGTTTATTACAAGAATTCAATACCCTTTAAAAAACATAATTAGTGAATGTTGAAAAATAAAAAATCCCCATCTTCCCCTCGTGAGAATCGAACCTACAAACCGTGGCGTTTACAGGTAGACGGTATGATAATGTGCCACAACGGCCCTCATTTAATATATGTATATCTATTGTTTATTCATATCTGACAACCCCGACTAGTTTTTTAGTCTTTTGCTAATCCCGCGCGAGTTGCCCTTGAGACGGCCGGCGCGAGCGCACGTCCTTCCTCAATCGATATATTAATTAGCGGTGTGATTTTCCCTCAACCTTATTTGATTTCCCCTTTGTATTTTCCCCTCTTGATATTGAACCTGACAAAGACAAACCTACAAAAGATAATAGTGCAAGTAACCCTAAGTGAATTGGACTAATGTGAAACATTCCATGGCGCCATGAACAATCAGTGTTTGTGTTGTGAATTATGAAGATAAGGTACTGTACATTTTTATTATCCTAAGACCGACTATATAAAGTAAATAATTAATATATATTATTAATGTATACTTTATTGAAAAAAAGTCTTGTATGTTACAAGAAATATATAAACATAGAAGAAAGTATAAACTAGCCTATATACACTTATAAAACAAGTCATATTTACAAAAAAAAAATGTTTCTTTCAAACAATATAAATAATTAAATTGTTGCTCCAAAATAAAACGCCATTAGACAAGTATGACGCGAGCGTACACTGTACTGTCAGAGCGGGACGGAGATATAGCTCTGTCTCATTCGGTTATGTTTTTGAATGATAAGTGACAGATTGACAACGTTCAATAGTATTGTTGTAGTACGACATATTTACGTCATTCCTTTTCAACGATGATAACTAACTCACGCGTTACACAGCGCGTATAAATATCGCGAAACGGGAAAAATTATCCTGTGCTTAATCTATTGACAATTGTTAACTAGTTAACAGCCTTGAAACATTTAAACCTATAAACAGTTTTGACAAAGGCCGCGTCAGATACACCTGTATACACAGCACAAAAAAAAAATATCTCGCCAAGTTTCTTGCGCTGGTTTTCCTCCACTCGGCATTGACTTTAGCGAACTGGCTAATGTTTTTGACGTTCAAAAAACTACACACGTGTTCTTATTTTGAATAGATATTTTTAAAGCGAAACGTAAAAAAAAATAAACAAAATAATTAGAATTGGAATTGAACCCACCGCGTGTGGTGCGTGTGGTGCGGGCGGCCCCACGCGCCCGTCCGCGTCGTAGCGCAGCGGC
>JAZFAU010000307.1:0-145000 GCA_037178615.1 Dione vanillae | reverse complement strand
ATATATATTGAATAGGGTAGGCAACTAAGCTCTGCTACCAAAAAATGTATATTGAATAGGGTAAGATGCCGCAATTGTGGAAGCGTGCTGAGGGGGAGGTTATTTAATAATTATGTACCTTATAGTCGGTCTTAGGATAATAGAAATTGTACAGTACCTTATCTTCATAATTCACAACACAAACACTGATTGTTCACGGCCGCCATGGAATGTTTCACATTAGTCTTCTTCACTTAGGGTTACTTGCACTATTATCTTTTGTAGGTTTGTCTTTGTCAGGTTCAATATCAAGAGGGAGTACACAAAAGGGAAATCAAATAAGGCTGAGGGAAAATCACACCGCTAATTAATATTAGATTCAGGAAGGACGTGCGCTCGCGTCGGCCGTCTCACGTGTCCCTTTTTTTACTTCTCGACAACTACTACTGACCGCTCGCGCGGGGTGTTCGCACAAGACTCCAAACTAGTCGGGGATGCCATATATAAACAAACAAACCTATTTTTATGCTAAATTAAGGAGTCATGTACATATTTCATTTAATAAATACTAATTAGTATGCCTTTATCTTATTTTTGCACTTCATATTAGCAGTTCTTTAATCCGTGCAGTGACGGAGAAAGAATACAATTCACTGCCCCTTCCTCCCAAGGGTGTCGTAAGAGGCGACTAAGGGATATCTGAGCGACCAATGGCTCATCTGGTGGTAGGATGTTAATCATCCGCCTGGTTTGTTACCACCGTACGCATGGTGAAAAACTCGTGAAGTGGCTATACAACCGCGTTTCGAGATCAGCCAGCGTACAACCAGTGCCTGAGCGAGCTATGTCGCATGGCAAAGCGTCGCTCACTTCACGTCTCTTTAAACGAGGCGTGAAGAGGCATCTTGCGGGCCGGCATGGCGAGGGTGACTAGTGCAGCTCATTTTTGTTGTCAGTACTAGTCGTCTTCGCGTCTGGACTCCACTTCCACTTACCATCAGGTGGAGTGGAGTCATATGCCTACCCTGCCTGTTATGTACGTAATAAACAATAAAACGTTCATAATCTCCACATTTTCAAATTGTATCATATCCCCCTCATCCACTCATGTCCTCAATTGTTACAAGATAGCACTTGAAGTGTCCGTTGCGTCGTTACTCATTATTCTTTAAATTTAGAAAAAAATGTTATATTTATAGTTTATTGTAAGAGAACTTGGTAAAATTATCAAACAAGTAAAATTTTTAAAAATAAAAAAATATTTTTTCAAACAAAATAAATTATTCCAAAATAAAACGCCATTAGTCAAGTATGACGCGAGCGTACACTGTACTGTCAGAGCGGGACAGAGATATAGCTCTTCCTCATTCGGTTACGTTTTTGAATGAAAGGTGACAGATGGACAACGTTCAATAGTATTTTTGTAGTACGACATATTTACGTCATTCCTTTTCAATGATGATAACTAACTCACGCGTTACACAGCGCGTATATAAATTGTGAAACGGGAAAAACGATCCTGTGCCTAAACTATAGTTAATTGTGAACTAGTTTTTTGTATATAGCCTTGAAATATTTTCCCCTATAAGGAGTTTTGATAACGGCCGCCGTGTCAGATACATCCTGTATAACATAAGAGAGGCATGATGAAGAACGCATGGCGTAGCGGTCAGAGCGCTTGGGCGGTCCATTAGGCACGAGTTCAAATCTCGTTTACGCAATTTTTTTACGTTCTTTCAACTATATTACAATTTATTTCCTAATCTCTCGTGAGCACACCTTGAGGAGCTTGTTCCGCCCGGCGTCGGGTGTGAGCAGCTTGACGGGTCCGGACAGCCACGGCCACTGCGCCTCGTCCTGTGTACAGTTGTCCTGGGAAAACAATATTGTTTAATATATTTTGGACAGAATCTTTTCCTTCCCGGATTGTGGAGTGAAAATATAAATTAAAAGCCCTTGGAAATATCAAAAGAAAAATGCCTCGAAAGAATCCCTTGTCTCTGTCAGTCTAAATCTCAGTGTACATTTACGGCCTTATACATAAAAAGTTATAGCACGTTTAAAGGCTCACTATAGCACAGTTGTCAAAAAACGTTATTCATAACAGCATTTTAGTGCTAATCAGTTCTATAAACCTATCATAAAGTTATAGAGCCGAGAACCTTACTATAAGAGTATTATAACGTCCAAAGATGGCCGATTCATATAACAGCTGATTATAGCTCATACATATTTTTTTTTTAGCTTCACGCTTTATCCCGCATACGCAGGGTAGGCAAAGGTAACTGCAGGGACCGTAGGAACCTAGTGTTAAGACACTCCGTTGCTTAGTCCCTGCTTTCTCCGTCCCCACTTTCCGCCGTTTTCGAGACATTGCGTGTTAAGTGGCGGAACTCAACGCCGCGTTTTGCCTAGTTTTGCCAGAGCGAAGAAAACGGAAATAGAAAAATCCATCTTCCCCGACTAGGGATCGAACCCAGAAACCGTCGCGTTACAGGCAAACGTTGCGCCTCTGCGCCACTATAGTCCTCATTCTTATATGAGCTTGTCATCAAGAGTGTCAATTTCAGTTTCGTAAACAAAACAATATAACAATTGACATTTTGTTCGATATCTATTAACTATATTTAATTATTTACAAGTTTATTAATTATAAGCGAGTAGTTTTCTTTTGATGACGGGAAATTTACAAAATGATAGTTTTAATAATTAATGGCAACATTTCTAATTACCCTCATACGTATTGATTTAAATTTAGATCGTTGAGGTTCTGGGCGTGATTAGGTGAAATCCAGGTGTTTACTGCGATCATATGTTGGCGTCGTCGAGCAAAATTTAATAATTTTATTTTCAAAATACATAGGTAATACGTGCCCACGTCCAAATAAATTTCAATTTTTTGTCGCCTTACTTCTTTTGATTTTTTTTTAAACTTAAGTAACTTTATAAGCTAAAATAATAAACATTCGTGTTTTTGTAATAACAATGACGTAAATCAAGCCGGTATATGTCAAGCCAGATCCAACAATATATTTTTATACGTAATATTATCTGTGGTCATCATACTAAGTCGATGCGTTTGTCGCTTATTATCTGTGGACAAACTGGTATTTTCGGCAACAAGTCGACCGACTTCAGTATAATGGCAACATTATGAACTTATAACTCATATTAGCGATACTGGACATATAGAAGGTTTATAGAGCGTTTATATAAACATTTATAGAACGTTCTATAAGCTTATAGAGCGTTTTAACTAAACTATGCTTAAAACGTTCTATAAGACTTATTTATGAATAAGGCCGTTAGTTTAATTATTTGTTTCTAATTATTACATATAACACTCAGTCATTATTATTATTACGATAACGTAAAATAATAAAACTCTGCATGTAAACGCGACAGTTTGTGGATTCGATTCCCACTCGTGTACGACAGATTTCATCATTTCCATTTCCTTCGCTCTGACACATAGAAGAACACGGGGCTTTGATTTTCGCTTCTGAACACTAGGTTCCCACGGTTCCTGCAGTTCCCTCCGCCTACCCTGCTATGAGCAACATAAAGCGTAAAGCCGTGTGTGTGTGTATGTGTATATGCGTATGTGTGTGTGTGT
Source organism: Dione vanillae (assembly GCA_037178615.1). Classification (NCBI taxonomy): domain Eukaryota; kingdom Metazoa; phylum Arthropoda; class Insecta; order Lepidoptera; family Nymphalidae; genus Dione; species Dione vanillae. The sequence goes on along the minus strand of JAZFAU010000307.1, from coordinate 141,405 downwards.
GTGTGCACGTACACTGCTAAATATCCTGCGGCGCACGCGCTCGTAGTCGCGCTCGCGCTGCTCCAGCGACTTGCTGCGTCCTGCGGCCGCCGCGGGCGCCGCGCGCCCCGCCACGCTGCGCTTCAGGATAGACCTGCCGACACTCACTCACTCATTCACTTACTCACACACTCACTTTGTAAGGGAGAACTAACGATACCGTGGCTGCCGTCATTCATTCACCCACACACTCACGTCAGAATGACAGGAAGATGGACTTTTTCATTTCCACTTTCTACACTCCGGCAAACGTGATAGAGTCAAGCTACACCAACATCAGTAGCTCTAAACAGCCAGATTAGAACCGGGTAATTACCACGCTTTCACAGAACACTGTCGCGAAACAGCAGCATATTAACGCTGCCGTGTTTCGTCAGGGGAGTGAGAGTTCCGGAAGCCCATAAAAGGGGGTTGGTCTGGGTATTTGGTTGGCAACGCATCCACATCCTCTCAGGTTGTGGATGTCTATGGGCGAGGGTCTCCACTTAACATCAGGTGGTCCTTTTGCTCGTTTGCCAGCTTATGACATAAAAAAGTACGGTGCGTCGTGTCTCCTGACATTCACTCATTCGCTCATTATCATACTAAAGATACATGCACATTATAGTAAAGTTAACGCCTCATAACTGCGGAGAAGCTAACCAAAAGATTGTTTCGACACAAAGAGCTATAAAAAGATACTATATAAAATCAGTAGTGAAACAAAAGGACTGTCGTGGCGCAGTGGCGTAGCAGCTGCTTGTTGACGCGACGGTTTGTGGGTTCAATTCCCACGATGAGAAGATGGATTTTGTTAATTTTATTATCTTCGCTCTGGCAACTAGGCAAAGCGCAGCGTTGAGTTCTACCACTCAACATGCAACACATAGAAAAAGTAAAAAACAAGGAACGGAGTGTCTTAACACTAGATTCCCACAAGTCTCACTTAAGAAACTAATCATTTAATTCATATTACAACATTATGTATGTGACGTCACATGGTCTCGTAAGCAACGAGTCAAAGTTCAATGGACCACTCACTTGGCGAGTCCGGCGTCGCTGTGGTCACGCTCGTGGTCCCGCTCGTGGTCTCGCTCGTGTTCTCGCTCGTGGTCGCGCTCGTGGTCGGCGGGCGGCGACGGCGGGAACGTGGTCGTGCACCACGCCCTGAAGCTCGTGCAAGGGATGCGCCCGCCACTGGTACCTGGAGAACAGATTATAAAAAAATAATTTGGAGAACAAATTAAAAAAAAATTGTGATTTTCAAACTGTTAATCCACAATGAATGTAGAAAAAAGAATTGAAGAAAACATAACATTTTGAAAGCAGCGGGATTTGCACGTTGAAACTGATTGTTCTTTGTAATATTTACTGTACTTTGGGTAGCGGAAATTAGTAAAAATCTCCCTACAGAGATGCTAACTACCAAATAACTTGTATAAAGCATATAAGGATTTCGACGCGGCGTGATGAACAACGCATGGCTTAGTATGATAACGCTTGCACGGTTCGCAAGACGGCGCGTGTTCAAATCCCGATGTGTTCAATTTTTTTTGGTTTTTTTTTAAATATAGATAAGAAGACAGTTTGATCATATCATATATATAAGCCACGGCTAGATGCAGAGTGTAGAGTTGAAACACTCTGTTTTACTATTTTCACAAATAAGATAGCAGAGGATCGTTGTGGTGCAGAGGCGTAAGCGTAGCGTCCTGTTAACGCGACGGTTTGAGGGTTCGATTCCCACTCGGGGAAGATGGATGTTCTATTTCCATTTTCTTCGCTCTGGAAACTAAGCAAAGTGCGGCGTTGATTTCCGCCATTCAACACGTAATGCCTCGGAAATGGCGGAAAGCGGAGACGGAGAAGGTAGGGACTAAGCAACGGAGTGTCCTAACATTGCTTCCTATGGTTCCTGCGATCCCCTCTGCCTACCCCGCCATGTGCGGGGTGAAGCGTGAAGCTAAAAAAAAATGGAAATTGTAATGTAAAATTTTATTTTACATATAGCAGAATTTATGTATTAAATATTTGTAATCAATTTATATCTTATTATGGAAATAGATATTTTTATTTACACTTACTTAATAATAACGTATTTATTAATATGTAAATAATATTAAAAATAGAATAATTTCAACGAGTACATTGGGTGAGTGTCTCGCCACTATATCAAAACAAAATTTAAGAGAAAATGTAAAAAGTATCGATATCTACACATCACTACACGTAGTAGTACAACACTACGTGCTAAACAGCTCGATAGTCATCATAGTAATAGTGATGTGTTTAATATCACTATAAGTTTAAAAATAAATAATATATAAGGTGTCAGTGGTCGTACCGCTCTTGGAGACGAGCACGCGCGGCGCCCGGTGGTGGTCGCGGTGGTGGTCGCGCTCGTGGTGGTGGTGGTCGCGGTGGTCGTGGTCGTGGTCGTGGTGGTCAAGCCGGTGCGCCAGTTGGAACAGCGCGGCGCAGCGGTGCACTAGCATGCGGCCGTATGACGTCATCACCGGGAAGCGGACCACGCAGCGTCTGGTGTCAATATATAGATTATATAGATTGGTGGAGAAATTAATAAAATTAATTTACTATTAAAAAAATATTAGTTCTTTCTCCTTCACGCTTTATCCTGGTCGTAGCTGGGTAGGCGGAGGGTACCGCAGCAACCGTAGGACCTAGTGTTACGACACTCTGTATGTAAAAATTTAAAATCAGGCAGGGTAGGTAGTGGTAGGTATTAATAAAAGAATATAATTTCGTGCAAGCGATAAACATAAATATACCTTAAAGGGATTGAACACCTCACTCAACCCACTACCCGCCACTTACATCTATAATTAATAATAAATTAATAAGCTTTATCAAGACAGAATCTACCTCTAACTTCTCCAACCTACCCTATATTTCCGATAAACGTAAAAATACTACAAAACGCGGAGTTAATTTCCGCCATTCATAACATCTATGAAATCATCAAAAGACGAAGAATGACACCTTTAATACCAATACCTATACCTAAAACCAACACGACATTAAATTATGTAATTCAAACAACATATTTCCTAACAAATATTTTTCTATATTAAACGAAAAAAAAGAGTAGCTATGACATACCCAAATACAGATTGAAAGAACCCAAAACCCAAACCTATAAAAAATGGGTTAAAATCCATAAAAAAAGTTAAACCCCATAGGCGTCTCACCCGCTGTCGCTGACGAGGGCGTGCAGCTCCTTCTCTATCTTCAGCATGGTGATGCGGTCCCGTGGGTTTTTGTTGAGGGTCTCCTTTATGAAGGCCACCAGCTCTGGTACTGAGGGTTCTGCTTCTGAAAAATACATACATACATACATTGTCTATATATTTCAATTACACCGGAATAATCTCTCTCTCGGCCCTCGAGGAGGGAGAGGAAAACGGCCTCAAGGCATCGCCCTCTCACCGTTAGGGTCTTCTTCCGCCCATTAATATGAGCGTGTTTTAGGTTGGACTGTATAGCCCTAAATAAATAGTCCACTGATGGGACAGGATTTGGGGATTCGAGGTTTGGGGATGAGCTAGGCGCTACCCGGGCGGTCAGCCCAGCAGAGGGAGACCCTCGGTGAACCAGGGGAGGCTCAGCTTAAGCGACCAGCGACCGTGGTAGCAGCTCAGGAGTCGGATATTTCAATTATGCTTTACGCTTTATCCTGTATATAGAGAGGACCGTAGTGGCGCAGAAGCGTCTGCCTGTAAACGCGACAGTTTGTGGTTTCGATTCCCATGAGGGGAAGATGGATTTTTCTATTTCCATTTTCTACGCTCTGACAACTAGGCAAAGCGCAGCGTTGTGTTCCGCCACTCAACACGCAAAAAACACGGAAAGTGGGTAACTGATAAATATATAAACTATAGATATTTATTACATACCTATGTAAAATCCGTTATTGTCAATATTTATATAATAAATGTTATTTATATATAACATTTAACATATGTTATCTATATATGTTAATTTAAATAATATATAATGTCATATTACATTATATATTATATAAATTAAAATCTATAATGTCCTATAAAAATAAGGGGCATTTTTACGTGGCAGTTAACTGGCAGTTAGTGCTGTCTACTATCTGCTAGATAGTTGTATCTGAGACCTGCAGAACCGAAATTTGTTCTTTATCTGACAGATGAGTATCTGAGACTTTATCAGCAAGTGGTGGAATAAGGCCTATATATGTTTAGAATACTAAATAAACGTCTTACAATACAATAATAACTTACCAAAATCGCTGCCGCTAACCGAGTAGCTCTTGGGCTTCTCTCTGCGCTCTGGACATCTGGACGGACGGACAAAATATATTATCGAACATTTTTACTAGTAATTTTGTTATAAAATAGTTCGTTCTAGTATCTTTTTAATATTTTAACTGAGCTTTGATAAAAAAAGCATTAATCAAGTAATCGTACGTCACATCACAAATAAGAGAAATCGCGATAGTGATAGAAAGAGACAGCGATATATATTATGATCTATACTTTCGTTCTGATATTAATAAATAAGAAATTCTCCATTCAACGTGACATTGGCGAATAAATAAAGAGAAGAAGACGAAGAAGAAATTAAAAAAAATATAAATAAAAAATATTTATAGCCCATTTCGAAAGGCTATATCATCTTACATAACAAGTATTGTAATTCTACTAACACCTACCTGCAATAAAATGTTTGGTCGTCTGCATCGAAACTTCCAGATTTTTTACTGGCATTGACATTTGGTCCTGTGGAAAAATAGATATAGATTATAATATGACGTTTTATTATTATGATTTTTAAAGTCGACACTAATCCACACTGAGTATAGAAAAATATATATAAATAAATATAAAAAATTGAACGGGATTTGAACCTTCGACTCTGAGAAACCGACCATTAGCTCTGTCCGTCAAAAAAAATCCTGAAAGTATTTTTAAGACAAAAGTTTTTTGAGGCTTCACTCTTTATTCTGCATATAGAAATCTAGACATTACGTATTAAGCAACAAAGCTTATTTTCGCAAACTAACAAACAAGTCCTTCCTCTAAATAATATATTTTTTATGTCTTCACCCTTTATTCCGCACATGGCAGGGTAGGCAGAGAAAACTGCAGAAACCATAGGAACCTAGTGTTAAGACACTCCGTTGCTTAGTCCCTGCTTTCTCCGTCCCTGCGTTATAATATCTCGTATACATTTATTTGACCCTATAACCACTCTGCACTCACCGTTCTCCGAGTCCGTGCAGTCCGGACAGTCGTCAGAGCATACAATGCCCGAGTCTTGTTTGGTCGGACACACGTTTTTCCGCCGCTTGCCGCTATTAGGAAAAGAAGTGATTAATTACTATTTTTTTTTGCTTCACGCTTTATCCCGCAGGAACCTTGGGAACCTAGCGTTAAAACACTCTGTTCCCCGTTTACACCTTTTTCGAGACATTGCGTATTAAGTGGCGGAACTTAACGCCGTAGTTATATAATTTATCGTCTACTCATGGGAATCGAACCCACAAATCGTCGCTATAACAAGCAAACGCTGCGCCTCGCTGTTTTAGACTGGGTAAAGCCAAGAAGAAAATATATATGGTACGAGAAATTTCAAGACTCATATGACATTTCATAAGTAGTTTTATAAATTAATATTTATATGTATATTATTATATTATACGTTACAATGGTTGTGTGCTAGTATACGTGCGTGCGTGCACGCGCTTTGTGTGTGTACTTGTAGTTATACGTATGCGAACGCGTACGTGTACGCTTATAGCAGTATATATATACATGCCAGTGTGTATGTATATATTTGTGTGCGTATAAGCATCTAGGTGTATTTAAGTATATATATGCGTACGTGCATGTAGGTGTATGTATGTATGTATATATGTGCGTACGTGTATGAACCTGTGTGTGTGTGTGTGTGTATTCGTGTGTATGTATGTTTGTGCGTATGCGTGTACCTGCAGTAGGGGCACGCGCACGCGCCGCACACGCAGGTGACGCGCGGGCTGTACGAGAGCAGGTCGCGGCTGGAGTCGGAGTGCGGGCGGTGGCCGAGCCAGCGCCGCGCGCGCACGCGCTGCTCGCTGGGCGCGTCCGCCTCCCACGCGCCCGACGTAATCTGTACGTGTACATTTTTTTATACGTCTTCACGCTGTATCCCGCACATGGCAGGGTAGTTGGAGGGAACTGCAGGAACCTGATTTAAAACACTCCGTTGCTTAGCCCCTGCTTTCCGCCCTTTTCGAGACATTGCGTGCTGAGTGGATGAACTCAACGCCGCGCGGTGACACACACATGTTGGTATATATTTTGGTCAATAAATAGACAAGCTATATAGATCTCGGATATAACAAGGAAAATTATTATAAACTAAAATTTTCACATAATATTTAAACACAAAAATGATAATTTGGTGTCTGGAACATCTCAAGTGCTAACAGATTCAATACTTGTTGAAATTCATTTTTAGCTTTACGCTTTTATCTCGCAGAGAGAATTGCAGGAACCGTGTGAATCTAGTGTTAAATAAAAACAGGTCAAGTGCGAGTTGAACTCGCGTTGAAAGGGTTCCGTACACAATATAGTGAAATATTTCCCCTGAAAACGTTTTTTCCCTAAAAACAATTTTTATCGAATTTACCATTTTATGTTCAATTTATGTAATCCTTATAGGTACAAGCCATAAACTATATTCAGTAATTTTTTCAAATTTTTCGGGCCCAGTAGTTTCGGAGATTAGGGGGAGGGAATGGTCAATTTTCGGCTTTTTTCATGAATATCATCGAAACAATTTATTTTAAAAAATTAAAAAAAAATATATTCGAGATCCTCATAACAAGCCCTTTCATTTGATATATGACTCGGTATGGTTCGCAAATTTTTTTTTTAATTACCTAATTTATCCCCCGAAAATTACCCTTATTTCAAAAAAAATTAATTTTACGTTACGCATCTGTGTTCGGGTCAGGGCATTACACCATCCTGCCAAATTTCACCTGATTCGGTCTAGTAGATTCAGAGAAAATTGGCTGTGACAGACGGACGGACAGGAACACGAGTGATTCTATAAGGGTTCCGTTTTTTATTCTTGTACGGAACCCTAAAAACTCCGTTCCCTGCTTTTCCAAGGCTTTGCGTGTTGAGTGGCGAAACTCAAGGTAATGGAACTGATTTAATATATCTTCCCTTAATGGGAATCGAACCTGCAAACCGTCACGTTTTCACATAGACGCTATACCGCCACGCTAATCCTCCACCTCCTCCAATGTTGCCAGAAGACAAGATAAAATAAAAATTTAAACGCACCTGTATTTCAACCGGCTGCTTCTTTTCACAGAGCCGGTCATTGTTGACCACGGTGCACTTATCGCTATGACTAGACGTGTCACTATTGTCCCTCTCGCTCGCACCTATGTCGTCTGTATTGTTGTCCTTGTCTTTCATATAGGGGGATACAGTACGGGGAGGCGATGTGGACTCCCGTATGGCTTGACTCCTGACCAGTTGTTTTGATTTGAAACTCTGGAAATATTACAGATAATATATAAATAAGTTAATTATTTAATAGAATATGAAAAAAAGTGTACAAAAAACAAACAAAATAAAATTATATATATATTTATTATTGTTAGAGGACACTCGTGTACGACGGATTTCATCATTCCATTTCCTTCGCTCTGACAACAAGACAAAAGGGCGGCGTTGAGTTCCGCCACTCAACACGCAATACCTCGAAAAAGGCGGACTAAACAACGGAGTGTCTCAACACTAGGTTCCTATGGTTCCTACGGTTTCCTGTATTTTGTGATGTTCTAATATTATTTTTATATATATATTTCAAGTATAAAGCACATACTCTATTTCTGGTAAGCCCGCCATCTTCAGAGCTGGAGCAGCTCTTCTCGACCTCAGGTTGCTCCATTACAATACCACACTGAAACATAGACAACATATTTGGTATTACTAAAAACCAGCAACGTAGTGCAGCGTCTGCCTGTAAACGTTTGTGGGTTCGATTCCCAGATTCGAGGATGTATTTTTCATCTCCAATTTCTTCACTCTGGCAAATAGACTTCTTTGATGTTGTCACGATGACTATAGCTATAATAAGTTCAAGTGATTTTCTTGGTCAAATTTTGTTTTGTACAAGCTTTTGTATGTGTGTTGTAAATAAATGATACATATGTATAAAATAAGGAAAAGATTCTTAAGTACGAGAATTCATTATATTAAAAGTAAAAGTCTGTCTACATTTTGGAATATAACATAACTTTACAGTGAAATTTATAAGAAAATGTTACTAAAACAAAGATATTGGGTCAAGCCATTTTTTATTATTTTTAAGGCTCTTTTACGGTCTATCTTTAAATCTAAAGTAATTGTAAGGCTCTAGAGATGTTAGGTTTCTGTTCTGTTCTATGGTAATGGCGTTCCGAGCGTGCCATGTTAGGTTTCCAAAAGATGATGAGATAGTTTGGTCACGTCGAAAGAATGAGTTATGAAAGAATGGTAAAAAAGATATATGAATCAAAAGTGAGCGGGGACGGAGAAAGCAGGGACTAAGCAACGGAGTGTCTTAACACTAGGTTCATATGGTTCCTGTTCCCTCTGCCTACCCTGCAATATGCGGGATAAAGCGTGAAGCTATAAAAAAATATAAGTGAGTGATTAAAGAGGTAAGGGGAGATTGACTTTTGAAAACACAGAATCAAAAATACTGAGGAGTAAAAAGCATGAGGCCTCCCCGGAGAGCTTGTATGAAGAGGTTAATGACAGTGGACGAGGCAAGAGAGGTATGCAGAGACCGCAGCATTTAGCGCTCCGTTCTCTCTGACTACCCTGCTAGGGATTAAGCGTGAAGCTACGTATGTACATATATGTATGTATATGTATATGTATGTATATGTATATGTATGTATATGTATATGTATATGTATATGTATATGTATATGTATATGTATATGTATATGTGTATATATATATATATATATATATATATATATATATATATATATATATATATATATATATATATATATATATATATATATATATATACATATATATATATATATATATATATATATATATATATATATATATATATATATATATATATATATATATATATATATATATATATATATATATATATATATATATATATATATATATATATATATATATATATATATATATATATCTAGAAAGTACAAATCAATAATACCAACCTCACACACAGCGTAAAATATTCGAAACAGCTACTACACCTAACATCGATATATACAAAATTGGACCGAAGATCTAGAGAGAAGGCAACTATAGAACTCTAGTATTTAAAGCTTAGACCATTAGTTTTAAGCTCGGTATTTGTTTAATCTTCGTGCTTGTTCCTGTTGGACGGCTGTAAGGGCACATTGTGTTACGTGGGACGCTGCTTTAGCCTGTGCTTCTTTACTATGGTACACCCCATTTACCTGTAACAATATAATATATGTTTAAAAAAGTTGGTATATATCTTTTTTTTTTAAAGCTTCACGCTTTTATCCTGCACATGGCAGGGTAGGCGGAGGGAACTGCAGGAACCATGCAACCTAGTGTTAAGACATTTCGTTGCTTAGTCCCTGCTTTCTCCGTCCCCGCTTTCCGCTTTTTTCCGAGGCATTGCGAGTTGAGTGGCGGAACTTAACGCCGCGCTTTGCCTAGTTTTCCAGAGCGACGAAAATGGAAATAGAAAAATCCATCTTCCCCGAGTGGGGATCGAACCCACAAACCGTAGCGTTTACCTGTAAAACGCTCACGCCTCTGCGCCACGACGGTCCTCTATATGCGGTAGGTATATATCTTATATAGATATTTATCTTACATTATATATAATTAAGCTTCATACCTGTCACAGTGTAGACAAAGAAAACCTAGTGTTATGAAAATCAGTTTCTAGTTTTTGCCTTTTGAGTTGCAAAAGTTAACACCCCATTTTGTTTTATTAAATATTAAAAGCTATAAAAGTGATAAATAACTTTTCTTCTCATCTCACCTTCATTAAGTCTTTGTAATATTATTGTTACATATATTATCTTAAGTCATAGTAAAATAAATATAAAATATTGTTATGCTGATATTACTATTGGTTCACTCAACAGGCATTGCTTAGATGTTTTGCGAGAGTCTTAAGATTAAGTTCCCACTGTCCCTGTAGTTCCCTCCGCCTACCCTGCTATGAGCTGGATTAATTGTCAAACAACAAAAAAACAATAATATTATTTATTGAACCATTTGTATTTCTATTATAATATTTATATGTATACATATATATTGCAAAATCAAGTTGCAAAAACAAAAATCGTGACATGCAAAGTATACCTAATGTGAGGAAGCTACTTTTCATATTTATCGTTTAATTCATTTTGTCCATAGGAAGTTACGCCACGTTATATACGTATATATATATATATATATATATATATATATATATATATATATATATATATATATATATATATATATATATATATATATATATATATATATATATATATATATATATATATATATATATATATATCGCGTCGTGACTTGTGATGAGATGATTGACGACTACAGAGCAGGTGCTCATACATACTGCAAGCTTATAATTGCAATAACAATGTTAAAATAGATCAATTTATAATCGGTTCAAAATCGAAAAAATAAGATTCCAATCGATCTAATCTAGTCGCAATCAAAAAAGTTCCGATTTAACCACTTGCTGATAAAGCGCCGTATGAAGAAGTACTACTATATGGCTGGCAGATAAACAACACATTTTGGTTATCAAATACAAATATCCATCAGATAAAGAGCTGTTTAAACTATAAACCTCTATCTAGTAGATAAAATTAACTACCTTCTGAAAACCCACCGAGCGTCCGTGACCTAAAGCCTGTCAAATTCATATTCACGCCTCTGCGTCACTGACTCACTGGCATTCGTTTACGGAACAACCCCTGTTAACCTCCAGTTAGTTATCGTTGGATATAACACTGCGGTTCCTTGAGAGGCCTTGCGTTTAACACGCTGTCCTTCTAGATAAGCTAATATTTATGGAAGTAATAGAAATTGCATGAATGTTTTGCAAAAAGAAAAATATAATTTTAATGGAAAAAATAAAATAGGCACTACGTAGAGTGAGCCTGGGGTAGGAAATATACAGTCCTGTCTCCACTTTCCGACCAACTATCCAGACATCGTAAGTCGATTAACGTAACTTAACCCCCAACTCCGATTAAAAGCAGTCCGACATTTTACCGCTGTAAAATGATAAATAAAAAGAAATTCTATTAAGACCGTTGTGGCGCAGAGGCTCAACGTCACCCTGTAACGCGACGGTTTCTGGGTTCGATTCCCAGTCGGGGAAGATGGATTTTTCTATTTCTATTTTCATCGCTCAACACGCAATGCCTGGGCGGAAAGTGAGGACAGAGAAAGCAAGGATTAAGCAACGGAGTGTCTTAACACTAGGTTCCTATCGTTTCTGCAGTTCCTACCCTGCCATGTGCGGGATAAAGCGTGAAGCTAAAAGAAAACAAAAAGAAACAAAAAAAATCCACTAATAAATATTAATAATTTATACAAAAAAGATAACTTTCGAATATGGTTGGCTCAAATTTCTTGACTTGTAAACAAAACTTTTGGCTTAAGTACAAACTTTTATAAAGCGTATCGTATAACTTCCATTGATTTTAGTCGAACTCAAAGGCTATTAATTATTAAAAACGAGAACGTTTTAGACACGACACCACCATGGCGCAGTAGATGCGACTAATACAGTCGCAAATGTGATGATTCAAAATTGAAAATTAAGTTGGCTACAAAAAAAAGAAGATCCAGTTTAATAATCTAACATTGCGCTGTTTGTGGATTCGATTCCCATCGGAAAAGATGGCTTTTTCATTTTCATTTTCAACTATGCCTAGAAATTTCCCTGCTTTTTGCCTTTTCGAGGCTTTGGGAGTTTTAACATTAGATTTCGACGGTTCCGTTCTAAAACATAATTTGGAATTCGCATGGTAAAAAGAGGAACATAGGAGTGGAGACCCTTTTTAAGTTACCAGGCACTCTAAACCCATCAGCATACAATCCGACACCGTGAATCCATGTAATGCTAAGAATTTTTTAAACTTGACTTAACTTTAAGAATCAATTTAAATGTAAACTTTGATTAATTCTTTAAAAATTTCAATTTCGAGCAATGTAGCATATCTACAAAATAAAATCTGTATATAGTATCTATATCTAGATATATTGTAGATAAAAACTTTTTAAAGAGATAAAAAGAAAAATAATTTAAATTACACTTTTCAAAACCTAAAATAAAGACTATTCATCAGTTTTTAATGCCACAGAGAAGTAAAACTTATTTTCTATATAACTAAAATATCCACAAATATTTCACTGTTTCCACTCGCGTAAGCCTCACACGGTTTCCAAGACCTTCGGCGAGGTGACGGCGCGCACCTCGCACGTCCTCGTCTCGGTCACTGTCAAGTTCGCCTTTACCGACAATGATTTTATTCGATAAGACTTAGACCTCGCTCTGTATATGCATAAATATACATATAGATACGAGTATTTTAATACCTTAAAAAAGAAAATAAATAGAAAAAGAAGAATATCCTATAACACACAAAAGATGTACGTAACAGTGAGAGTTAATCCTGAATTATAGATATGTTTACTGAATGACCATTTTGGCAGAAACACACGGTTATTTATAGGTACCTATATGTAAGGTAAAAATATATATTTTTTAATAAACTTGATAAGTAACAGGAGAGGCGTAACGTCTGCCTGTAACGCGACAGTTTCTGGGTTCGATTCCCAGTCGGGGAAGATGGATTTTTCTATTTCCATTTTCTTCGCTCGTTTCGTTCATTTATCGTTGAATTCATTTTGTCCAAAGGAAGTTACGCCACGTTATATGCGTATATATATATATATATATATATATATATATATATATATATATATATATATATATATATATATATATATATATATATATATATATATATATATATATATATATATATATATTATATATATATATATATATATATATATATATATATATATATATATATATATATATATATATATATATATATATGTATATATATATGTATGTATATGTATATATATATATATATATATATATATATATATATATATATATATATATATATATATATATATATATATATATATATATCTATATATATATATATATATATATATATATATATATATATATATATATATATATATATATATATATATATATATATATATATATATATATATATATATATATATATATATATTGCGTCGTTACTTATGATGAAAAGATTAACGACTACAGAGTAGGTAGGTACTCATACATACTGCACGTTTATAATTGCAATAACAATGTTAAAATAGATCAATTGGGTTCAAAATCTAAAAAATTTGATCCCAATCGATCTAATCTAGTCGCAATCAAAAAAGTTCCGATTTCACCACTTGCTGATAAAGCGCCGTATGAAGAAGTACTACTATATGGCTGGCAGATAAACACATTTTGGTTATCAAATACAAATATCCATCAGATAAAGAGCTGTTTAAACTATAAACCTCTATCTAGTAGATAAAATTAACTACCTTCTGAAAACCCACCGAGCGTCCGTGACCTAAAGCCTGTCAAGTTCATAATCACGCCTCTGCGTCACTGACTCACTGGCATTCGTTTACGGAACAACCCCTGTTAACCTCCAGTTAGTTATCGTTGAATAATACTGCAGTTACTTGCGAGGCCTTGCGTTTAACACGCTGTCCTTCTATATAAGCTAATATTTATGGGATATCCGTAGAAATTGCATTGCATAAATGTTTCGCAAAAAGAAAAAATAATTTTAATAGAAAAAATAAAATAGGCACTAGGTAGAGTGAGCCTGGTGTAGGAAATATACAGTCCTGTCTCCACTTTCCGACCAACTATCCAGACATCGTAAGTCAATTAACGTAACTTAACCCCCAACTCCGATTAAAAGCAGTCCGATATTTTACCGCTGTAAAATGATAAATAAAAATAAATTCTATTGAGGACCGTTGTGGCGCAGAGGCTCAACGTCTCCCTGTAACGTGACGGTTTCTGGGTTCGATTACCAGTCGGGGAAGATGGATTTTTCTATTTCTATTTTTATCGCTCAACACGCAACGCCTGGGCGGAAAGCGAGGACGGACAAAGCAAGGATTAAGCAACGGAGTGTCTTAACACTAGGTTCCTATCATTTCTGCAGTTCCTACCCTGCCATGTGCGCGATAAACCGTGAAGCTAAAAGAAAACAAAAAGAAACAAAAAAAACATCCACTAATAAATATTAATAATTTATACAAAAAAGATAACTTTCGAATATGGTTGGCTCAAATTTCTTGACTTGTAAACAAAACTTTTGGCTTAAGTACAAACTTTTATAAAGCGTATCGTATAACTTCCATTGATTTTAGTCGAACTCAAAGGCTATTAATTATTAAAAACGAGAACGTTTTAGACACAACACCACCATGGCGCAGTAGATGCAACTGTATTAAATGTGATGATTTAAAATTGAAAATTAAGTTAGCTACAAAAAAAATAAGATCCAGTTTGTTAATCTAACATTGCGCTGTTTGTGGATTCGATTCCCATCGGAAAAGATGGCTTTTTCATTTTCATTTTCAACTATGCCTAGAAATTTCCCTGCTTTTTGTCTTTTCAAGGCTTTGCGACTTTTAACACTAGGTTTCGACGGTTCCGTTCTAAAACATAATTTGGAATTCGCATGGTAAAAAGAGGAACATAGGAGTGGAGACCCTTTTTAAGTTACCAGGCACTCTAAACCCATCAGCATACAATCCGACACCGTGAATCCATGTAATGCTAAGAATTTTTTAAACTTGACTTAACTTTAAGAATCAATTTAAATGTAAACTTTGATTAATTCCTTAAAAATTTCAATTTCGAACAATGTAGCATATCAACAAAATAAAATCTGTATATAGTATCTATATCTAGATATATTGTAGATAAAAACTTTTTAAAGAGATAAAAAGAAAAATAATTTAAATTACACTTTTCAAAACCTAAAATAAAGACTATTTATCAGTTTTTAATGCCACAGAGAAGTAAAACTTATTTTCTATATAACTAAAATATCCACAAATATTTCACTGTTTCCACTCGCGTAAGCCTCACACGGTTTCCAAGACCTTCGGCGAGGTGACGGCGCGCACCTCGCACGTCCTCGTCTCGGTCACTGTCAAGTTCGCCTTTACCGACAATGATTCTATTCGATAAGACTTAGACCTCGCTCTTTATATGCATAAATATACATAGAGATACGAGTATTTTAATACCTTAAAAAAAGAAAATAAATAGAAAAAAGAAGAATATCCCATAACACACAAAAGATGTACGTAACAGTGCGAGTTAATTCTGAATTATAGATATGTTTACTGAATGACCATTTTGGCAAAAACACACGGTTATTTATAGGTACCTATATGTAAGGTAAAAATATATATTTTTTAATAAACTTGATAAATAACAGGAGAGGCGTAACGTCTGCCTGTAACGCGACAGTTTCTGGGTTCGATTCCCAGTCGGGGAAGATGGATTTTTCTATTTCCATTTTCTTCGCTCTGGCACCTAGGCAAAGCGCGGCGTTGAGTTCCGCCTCTCAACACGCAATGCCTCGAAATAAGGCGGAAAACGGGGACGGAGAAAGCAAGGACTAAGCAACGGAGTGTCTTAACACTAGGTTCCTGCAGTTCCCTCTGCCTACCCCTCAATATGCGGGATAAAGCGTGAAGCTAAAAAAAATCTCAGCTTAGTCGTTCCCGTCTCATATACAATAGTAAATTTCAAATAAGTATATAAAAACTTCACAATTTATTTCATACCTATTTAGATGTTTCTTTAAAACAGGTTATTTATAAAGAAACAGAAAAATAAGATTGCTCAAATTTTTATGGCGATTTTATTATTAGCTCGTTTCTTTTAAAAGAGAATCGAACTCGTAACTATCGCGTATGACCAATAAAATACTTTTGTCATTAAATTCAAAATATATGTAAACGTTTTTCATAATTGAATTAATTTTGTTTATATAATCATTCACATTATAACTGGTAAAAAACTATTGAGTCAATTGTAACAGAGTTTGTCGGCGTTCAACTATGCATGCGATGGATACAGGTTCTATTTCCACTTGTGGTAGTGATTTATTTTCAAAGCGCGGCGTTGAGTTCCACCCACAAACGAGTATGCCTCGAAATTTAGTGCGAGTTGCTGGTTGACGCTGTTGCTTGTAGACAACGAACTGTAATCCGTATTGGAAGCGAACTGCCCTAAAATATAGTTCTAAAGTGATTTATGTCATTTAATGCTATTACGTAGTCTCTGTCCGAACACGCTCAAAACATGGCCGACGTGTGTTTCGATATTTCTTTAGAATTAACTTTAACCACTTCAGTTTTCTAAAATAATAATATAAAAAATGGTGTTTTACATTTTGCAAGTCAAATCGAAAATGCATTACTAAATACTAATCTTACTGGGTTATATTAACAATAATAGAAAAATATTTTTTTTTTAGCTTCACGCTTTATCCCGCACATGGCAGGGTAGGCAGGGGGAACTGCAGGAACTATATAAGAATCGACACACTCCGTTACTTAGTCCCTGCTTACTCCGTCCCCACTTTCCGCCGTTTTCGAGGCATTGCGTGTTGAGTGGCGGAACTCAACTTTGCCTTAGATGCCAGAGCGAAGAAAATGGAAATAGAAAAATCCATCTTCCCCGACTGGGGATCGAACCCAGTAACCGTCGCGTTACAAGCAGACGTTGCGCCTCTGCGCCACGACGGTCCTCTATAGAAAAATATTTCTTATTTAAAAACAAAACGATATTTTAAAAAAAAGGAAATTCATCAAAAGTTTCTTTTTTAATATATATTTAAAATACATGTTTTTTTAAACAACACTGTCCAAATTCTAGTCCTATGTCGGGCGAACTGAGTCCATAACATAGCATCTATCCTGCCCTCAAACGAGAGTAGCCCAAATAATTTGGATTGAGCCCAAGATAAACCGGTTACCGGTACGTAATGGCAACTTTACACGACATCAGCTTCTAGCAAAACGATTTATTTTAAATATATACTAGAATGTACTGGGAATATAATGTTTGTGGATGCGTTTTCATTGCGCACACTTAGAGAGACGAGTTTTCAAACTAATATTTTACTTGTAGTATCGTTTTAAAGAAGGAGGGAAGGCGGATTCGAACTTGAACATTTCAATTGATAATTGATTAAACAAACTCTACACTTTATCCGATTGGATTTGCTTTTCACCGTGCGCTTTTTGTCAGTCTCAAAAAATCTCATTTGACAAAAAATATTTTCCAATACCATCCCTTAAAAGTGTCAAGCGAATAAAAGCTAGCGCATGTGCTCGAACACTAGTATTAATATATTGTACAAATAAGGAAAATGTTTTAGAATCAGTAGTTTAATATGTTTTTATCATTACATAAAAGCCTGTATATCGAAAATAGAAAATAGTGAGGTAACAGAGGTAAGGAGAGACCTCAGTTGACTTTCAAAAACACAATATTGAAGATACTGGAGGAAGGTCGTGTGAAAAGCATTAGGACTCCCCGGAGAGTATGTATGAAGAGGCCAATAACATTGGAGGAGGCGAAAGAGGTATGCAACAACCGCAGCATTTGGCCGCAAGATATTTAATGTATCCATATGGCGCAGCAGCACAACGTTTATATGTAGCCACGATGACTGTGGGTTCGATACCCACCAGTGACTTTTTTCTCTTGCGTCTTGTCTCAAACTAATTCTTCTCGAGAATTCTCGAAGCAGAAACTCTAATTCAAATTAAGAGAGAATGATTTTCTTTCACACTTCATACTCTGGTAATAAAACAAAGCGCGGCGTTGAGCTACAACGCTCAACTCAAATGTCTCGAAGGACGAAAAGCGATAAACAAACCTTAACTCTTTCCGTTACCAATCTAGCTAAATACGGGTTACAGCTTGAAAAAAAATCCTATAGTGTTTATAGCTTCACGTTTTATCCCGCGGCAGAGTAGGCAGAGGGAACCATAGGAACCATCGGAACCTAGTGTTAAGACACATCGTTGCTTAGTCCCTGCTTTCCGCCTTATTCGAGGCATTGCGTGTTGAGTGTCGGAACTCACCGCCGCGCTTTGCCTAGTGGCCAGAGCAAAAAAAGTTTAAATGGAAAAAAATTACAATAGTAATTAATTTTAAAAAAATCTTATTTATTTGCCAGAAAATTCGATGCGTGTCGCTATTATTTAGTATAAAGCACAATATAAATCTACTTCGATCCTCCCTGTGACCTAATTCTAGAAACAGGAAACAAGCGACCCGGTAACCATGTGACCTGGGAAATATTACATTACCTTATATAACGTAGCCTATAGATATTAAAGCCTTTATTATAATTAGAGAACGGAGACACTAGGTTTCTATGGCTCCTGCGGTTCCCTCTGCCTATCCTGCCGTGTGCGGGATAAAGCGTGAAGTTATTATAATTAGCGAGGGTTGTGAGTTCTATTGCTGTGGCGACAAAACGCGGCGTTGAGTTCTACCTGAGCGCGAAGCAGAGTGTACTAAAACAAGCGAAGCACTGTACACCACTACTTAACACGCAATGTCTCGAATTTGGGCAGAGAGAGTAGTGTTTCGACACTATATAGTTATTCGGCCATCTCTAGTATACCGACGTGACGTATAAGTGGTATACATCGACTAACAGAAATCTTGGTTACATTTCTTCTCAATAATTGTATAGGTATATAAATATATACATAATAACAATAATTTTTTTATTTGCATTTCATAATTAGTAATAAAGACATAAAAACGTATAATTATTTTTATTTTAATGTCCTAACTAGTGATGTCACTGTGATTCAGTGGAGAAAAGTCTCAGCTATAACACGTTGACAAGGGCGTCTTCTGAGACAAAGCGTGACAAATTTACTTCCTAGCACGATATGTCTATGACAGTAAAATGGAGAAAGAAGATCTTAGCACCAAGAACAGAGAAAGGAGAAGCTTTTATCATTATCGGCTCGAAGGACCAAATGTAAATCTCAATACAAATTATAATAAAATAAACATTATTACAAGTCAACTTATATTAACGCTTGAATATCCATCGCAGAAGGGTTTGCTTTTTGTAATAATACGAATATACGATATAATAACATTTTCAGCTCCAGACCCCCGGTGACCTACTTCTAGGTCGATAGCCAGGAGCCAGGAGCGACCCGGTAAACTGTGTGACCTAGCTCGATACAGTGTACCGTGTACAGCAGATATATATTGAGCAACGCTGCATTCTGTTGACCTGCTATGATAATTATTATGAAACACCTGTATCAATGATATATTTTATAGCATATATGTATATCTAAAGCAGTATAAAGAAATTATATGATTTTTAGGGTTCCGTAACTCATAATAAAAAATACACCCCTTTGTTGTCTGTCTATTTGTATGACTCTCAAAATGCTATTTCCTTAAATTACGTGTAAGAAACAAGCTGAAATTGCATAAAATATTCAAGTTGATGACCCTTTGGAGCAAAATCTAACCTTGAATCCAAAAAATCACATGAGAACGGGACCCTCGTAGCGCGAATGTTACTCGAACTTGACTGATAGTTTATTAAATCACGGGTTAAATTAATAAGGCAAAAACAGTTTTATTATAAATATGTTTTTCAGGTTCACGTTGTATTCCGCACATAGCAAGTTAGACAGAGGGAACTGCAGGAAATGTGGGAACCTACTGCTAAGACACCCTGTTCTCCGCTTCGCACCTTTTTGAGACA
Organism: Dione vanillae; assembly: GCA_037178615.1. NCBI lineage: Eukaryota > Metazoa > Arthropoda > Insecta > Lepidoptera > Nymphalidae > Dione > Dione vanillae. The sequence continues at coordinate 121,427 of JAZFAU010000307.1, read as the reverse complement.
TTGTGTTTTGAGTGGTGGAACTCAACGCAGCGCTTGCCTAGTTGCCAGAGTGAAGTAAATGGAAACGAAAAATCCATCTTCCCCTCATGAGAATCGAACCTACACCTTTGTGACACGACGGCCCTCTTTTCCATTATTAACAACGACAATTACAAAAATATACTTAAGGCTCATGGGAACCGTTTTCACAGGTTTCATTTAACAATAGAAGAATATAAAGAAATATAGTAAGTTAAGTATTGATTATTAAGGATTCATATTCAAACTTTACCAAGTCTTAGTTTTAAGTAACAATAAATATAAAAAAATAACTAGATAAGCGTTCATTAGGATTAATATTAATTTTATGCACTATGTATGTATTAATAGTACTATTTTTATTTTTTTAGCTTCACACTTTTATCCCGCACATGGCAGGATAGGCAGAGGTAACTCTTCCATAGGAACCTAGTGTTAAGACACTCCGTTGCTTAGTCCCTGCTTTCTCCGTCCCCGCTTAATTAACGTTTACGATAAAAACATAGAATAAGATAAATGAGGGTACAAACCAAGTGTCTGTAGTGTCAATTATATTTAAAAAAAAAAAAACTTTACCAAGCGCTTATAAAACAAATTACGACTAACACACGCGACCTTTCAATCAAAAGCTACTATAATAAATATCATACAACGATGATTCACCCACTTAAAACTAACCCCTCATCGATGTTCATTACTTACACACAGACGGACATACAAAAAATAACACTTGTAAATGAAATCATATATTATTCAAATTTAACTAAACTAGTTATTATAAAACCATCGAACTTCTATACTAGTTATAACTTTGGCTAATAGCTAAGTAAAGATTAAAAATTAGCTTCACGCTTTATCCCGCACACAGTAGGGTAGGCAGAGGGAACCGCAGGAAACGTTGGGACTTAGTGTTAAGACACTCCGTTCCTTGCTTTTCGAGGCAATAAGTACTAAGTGGCAAAACTCAACGCTGCGCTTAGCTAGTTGCTAGAGCGAAGAAAATGTAAATAAAATAATCCATTATTCCCTCAAGGGAATCGAACCCACAAAAACGTTTACAGGCAGACGCTACGCCTCTGTGCCACGATAGTCTTCGTCAGTAATATTAATCAAATATTTTTTTAAAAATTAACTTGCCACATTTTGAAAATCATTCAAAATTAACTTGCCGCGTTTTGTGTCGAATTAGTAAAAATCGGTGCCGCCATTTAATAACGAAGACTAAGTATAAACTATATATTTCTAAACATATATCTTTTAACTAGAGATGTGCGACTAGTCGGCAAATACGACTATACGGCCACTATCGTAGTCGGCTCAGTCGGAAAATAGTCGACCAAGAACTCGACTAGGCTTCTTCCTTTATTTGTATTTCTTTTAAATTGAAAATATTTTACTGAAACACGTTACAAAACAATTTCTTTCCCATCATGAAAATTTTAATATTTTTCTTGATACAACTTTTTGGTTTGCTATAAAAGTTTTTATCAATAGAAATGCAGAGACCATTTTCGATTGTATCACTCTTGTATCATCACTCATAAGACTTTAATTATTCACACATTATAAATATGGACCGTCGTGGCGCAGAGGCGCAACGTCTGCCTGTAACGCAACTAACACGACGGTTTCTGGGTTCGATCCCCAGTCGGGGAAGATGGATTTTTCTATTTCCATTTTCTTCGCTCTGGCAACTAAGGCAAAGCGCGGCGTTGAGTTCCGCCACTCAACACGCAATGCCTCGAAAACGGCGGAAAGTGGGGACGAAGTAAGCAAGTACTAAGTAACAGAGTGTCTTAACACTACGTTCATATGGTTCCTGCAGTTCCCTCTGCCTACCCTGCCATGTGCGGGATAAAGCGTGAAGCTAAAAAAAAAAAAAAAAAAAAAAAAAAAAAAAAAAAAAAAAAAAAAAAAAAATGTTTAGCCGATTAGTCGACCAACTAGTGGACTTCGGCTAGTCGGCACATCCCTACGTATAACTTTGGCAACTTTCATTTTTTTAATAACGTGTCAAATAATGAAAATAAATCATTATCACAATAGAATTAAGGTTCAATTTACAATTTTTCTAATAGTCTGACTCATCCAAGGCCGGTCAATCGTCGTTTTCAGGGTCGCGGAAAGCGGAAGCAGAAATGGGCCTTGATATTTACGTAGTAAGGTATAATTTTGATTGATTACACGTATTAGATATGTAGGTCAATTACTGTACCTAGACCCTTATCAAAGGGGGTTTTATACTCGGACTTATTTTTAAATAAAATACTTGCAAGTTAATTACTATAAATCAAACTTTTAGAGTTTCTACATCCGTAGCAAAACGAATACATCATAAAAAAGGTTTCAAGTAAATTAGGTTTTTAAATAAATTCGGTTAGAATGAGAGAGAGAGGAGAACAGAGTGTCTTGACACTTAAGTCTATACCTACCCTGTCATATACGTAGATACTATCTAAGTAACATTAAAAAATCATTATAATAATATTACAAATTACTCTCAATTAAAGTAGAACGCATGGCTCAGTGATCAGAGCGCTTGCAAGGTTCGCAAGAGGGGGCAGGTTTAAATCCCGCTGGGTTCAAAATTTTCATATGTTTTCTTTAAGTACTTTTTCCTTGTGTTTCACCACTCAACGTGCATAACTCTAAAAACTAGGCGGAGAGCGATGAGAGGAGTGACTTAACAATAGATTCACACTACTCTATATAAAAAACGCCAAATTTCCTAATATTTCCTTACAGTTTACTATGGAAATTATTAATAAATTTGCTCTTGATGACACCATAACTATCTTGCCTAATAGATTTTATCCGAAGCGAACGGCAGTAACCGATACGTGTATAAATAAACCACATCGATATAGGTCGCTTACAGGAATACCGTGAGGACCGAGAGAGAAGTCAACGGAGGAGCGAGAGAACGATGTAGAACGTTTTAAAGGTTACATAGACAAAAATTATAAATTTCTTTACAAAATTACAAAATAATCCGTCGTGGCGTAGAATGCGTAGCGTCTGCCTGTAAACACGACGGTTTGCGGATTCGATTCCCATGAGGGAAAGATGGACTTTTCATTTCCATTTTCTTCGCTCTGGCAACTAGGCAAAGTGCCGTCCGTCACTCAACAAGCAATCCCTCGATAAACGGCGGGACGCAGCGAACGGAGTGTCTTAACACTAGGTTTCCCAAGGTTACTGCGGTTCCCTCAGCCTACCCTGCTATAAGCGGGATCAAGCGTGAAGTGAAGAAAAAAGAACAAAACACAAAATTCATTTTAAATGAATGGACGCTTTCTGAGCAATATCGATAATTTATAAATCTAGAAATTAGTACAAGGAATTATAATATAAATTAATTGTAAACAAAACAAAAAGCTGCCTCTCCAGATAATCAACTTCATCCATTAAACGGTCTAACCCTCATTTCCAGCACATTTCGTGCATCCCCGGCACAGCTCGGGCATCATCGACGCATCCCGGGCCGTTAGCAGGTCAATGGGGCATCGCACACGCGCGGTGAGTGTGCCGTTACAAAACCAACCTTACACCAATAATTAAAGAGTCGATAGTCCAATTCGGACTATTAAAATCTGCAGAACTGCATGCAAATTCAAACTTTAAAGTAACATGGGAAAGTTGCATTTAAAAAAGCACACAATATGGGCGTATGGCTGGAAAGGGTTCTACATGTAAGCAAAATCTGGTTTACAAGGAAATTGATCAGATTGTCATAGGTGTGGAGTCGCAAGTGCAGGACAAGAGCGAAGCATGCGCACTGGATACGTAGCTGTAATGTTTAAAAAGCAGATGCAAATCGTTACCAAGGTTAGTGGGGCATCGCACACGCGTACTTATATATACCGAGATGCGACAACGGTACGTTTCTAATAACCAGGAGTATAATATAGATTTAACACTATCAGAGGAAGTCATTAAGTATCTTAAATTTTTTTTTTTATTTTTAATCTGTTATTTTAATACAATAAATAACATCCGGAGTGAAAATTAATTTGGACTTCACTTCTTCCATTTGACAACCAGTCAAAGCAGAGGTTTGTGGGTTCGATTCACACTCGGAGAAGATGGATTTTTCCATTTCTATTTTCTTCACTCTGACAAGTAGGACAAAGCGCGGCGTTGAGTTCCGCCAGTCAACACGTAATGCCTTGAAAAGGGTGGAAAGCAGAGAACGGAGTGTCTTAACACTAGGTTCCCCAAGTTCCTGCATTTAAAACTCAATTATTCATACTCAATAGTTAAAAAAAAAGGTTTTAAGTAGCTTTATAAATGGCAATTAAAGAGAAACCTTGGCCACGTACGTACACGTGTTTATAATTCCTAAATTACACGTGGAAGGCGTTCCTGAAAAATTACGCCACCTGGCTCTGCTTGTTACCGACATATTTATGGTGTAAACAATAGGATTGAGCGTTTGTTTCACCACAGATAAATTAACCAAATAACAGACACCATCATGGCGCGGTGGACGGGTGCCACACACCGTACGCGATAGTCAGGAAGTCGATGCTTATTGTAAAATATGCTTTAAATTGATACAGCAACCAATGAGTTCTGTCAAACGGAACAAAACATCTCCAAAATGGACTCAATAGTATTTTTTACTACAATTATTTATTATACGAATTATATAACTTATATACTAAAGGAGGATAGCAGGGACCGAAGTGTTAAGACTAGGTTGCCACGGTTCCTGCGGTTCCCTCTGCCTACCCTGCTATAAGCGGGGTAAAGCGTGAACCTTATATTCTAGCACTGGTCACTGTATTAGGGTACTTCAGGTCAAAAATTTACCATATATATATATATATATATATATATATATATATATATATATATATATATATATATATATATATATATATATATATATATATATATATATATATATATATATATATATATATATATATATATATATATATATATATATATATATATATATATATATATATATATATATATATATATATATATATACACATCATACATGCATGTACATAGTAAAGTGTCTAATTCAACTCGTTCACGCCAAACTAAACATATAGCATTGCGCTTATTGTAGCTGAAGTGTGTTTGGAGAACACTCTGTCCGTGTGCGTGCTACGATTTGAACCGAATTTTGAACCAAAATACAATGTTTCAATCGATAAGCTTATATAGGCTTTCTCTGATATAGCTTTTATATAAATATCATATATATCGATATAAAGAAAAATAGCTTTAAGCTTTACCCTGCAATTAGTGAAACCTAGTGTTAAGATAACCCGTCGTCCACTTTGTACTCAATTCTTGGGACATAACACGTTGTTTTAATACTAGAGTGATTTACGGGAATTGAACCTATAACAATTGTTGCAGAAGTAATAATATGGTTTGTATTTTACTTCTCATATAATATAAGCCTGTTCATTAATTAACTCACATACACACAAGAGCATATCCAAGAATCCTTCATCACAAATCATAATTAAATCAGTTTATTTCCATATTAGAAAAAGATTCCATCATTAATCTAGTCGACATATTCAAATATGGGCGCAAATCAATATACATCTAGTGATTTTATCGTTTCGAAAATTTTGAGATTAAATTAAATTCAAATACGGTGTGTCTTAACACTAGGTTCCCACGTTTCCTACAGTTTCTTCTGCCTACCCTGCCATATACAGCGTAAAGCATGAAACTTAAAAAAATATATATATGTTTCTTCAAAACTCTGGCTTGACGCCGACACATACGTACACATGTACCGTAGAAATGATCACAAACTATTTCCCGCCTCGAGATATAAACAATATTATATAAATATACGTCTTTGGCGTCATCGGCTCTGAATGAAACCACGCAGCACCAGCATTCCACTCGCCTACGACATAAATATGTCATAGTATTTAGAATTCATATAAACTTTATATATCTCTATGTTATATGTTAAGATTTATATATTATTATATGCTAAATTTGGTCCCAAAACTACAGAAATCTTAAAATAAATAAAGGTATTTTTTTTGTTAGCTTCACGCTTTATCCCGCACATGGCAGGGTAGGCAGAGGGAACTGCAGGGTCCGTGGGAACCTAGTGTTAAGACACTCCGTTGCTTAATCTCTGCTTTCTCCGTCCCCGCTAATATAAATAAAGGTAGTTTGGTTTTATAATAACATATAACAACAAGAATCAAAGTTCTAAGCAACTAATATTATCAAGTATGAAAGTTTTCTAAGCTTTTAAATAAAAATAGTTTTCCAAGTCACGTGTAAAATATATATATATATATATATATATATATATATATATATATATATATATATATATATATATATATATATATATATATATATATATATATATATATATATATATATATATATATATATATATATATATATATATATATATATATATATATATATATATATATATATATATATATATATATATATACAATAATATTATAAACATACATACATACATAATTTCACACTCTATCCCTAGCGGGGTAGTCAGAGAGAACCGAGCTCATACAAGCTCCTCGTGCTTTTTACGTGACCTTTCTCCAGTCCTTTCTTCAATCATTTATTTAGATTATATACAATATGACTTCATATTCTGAGAAACGCTCGAAACATTACATTAAATGGAAATAGATTTTGACAAGGATGAATCGAGTTCAACTCGACATGTGTAGATTGTAATGGAATAACCATCGAATGTTGGCGCAGTTGGAGCGCTAAACGATTACAAACAAGAAAACAAGAAGAAACAAGTGAGGAATGTCGTGGCGCAGAGGCGCAACGTCTGCCCGTAGCGCGACTGTTTCTGGATTCGATTCTCACTCGGGGAAGATGGATTTTTCAATTTCCATTTTCTTCGCTCTGGCAACTAGGCAAAGCGTGGCGTTGAATTCAACCACTCAACACACAATGCCTCGAAAGAAGGCGGAAAGCGGGGACGGAGAAAGCAGGAACTAAGCAACAGAGTGTCTTAACACTAGGTTCACATGGTTCCTGCAGTTCCCTCTGCCTATCCTACTAAAAAAAAAACAAGTGTTTACTTTAATTTAAATAATAACATCGAAACACACGTAGACCATATGTTTCAGACATCTATTCTACGTAATTTTAGTAAATGACATAAGTTACTTAATAACAATATTACAGAGTAGTTCCCTTTGAGTACAGATTGTTAACATAATTTAATCGCTTTTATCATCAAGACTACCCTCTTTTTGACCACTAAATGGCCATAATATACTAAAATAATTTTAAACAGCGAAGAAGTTTCCTAATTATATAATAAGACGAAAAGTTAGAACTATTGCTCTACATAAACAGAACAATAATAATAAAATCTTAAAATTCATGAAACAATACTAATATAAGCTTATATATATATATATATATATATATATATATATATATATATATATATATATATATATATATATATATATATATATATATATATATATATATATATATATATATATATATATATATATATATATATATATATATATATATATATATATATATATATATATATATATATATATATATATATGCAGTTCATGTTCAACAAAATGAATGCAAAACGCCATGAATGAATGCAAAAATATTTATTAATTTTTTAATATTAGAAAAATAATAATTACTTCATCTTAACTTCAATGTCTGAGCTTTCTGTACTGGCTTTAACAGTGATACCGTTAGGAAGTGAAATCACTACCCTTTCTCTGATAAGCAGCAAGGACTATGTCTGCTAAAGAAGACCTGCGGGATTCGAACCTAGACCGACCGACGAGCGGGCTATATCACTAAAAACGACCAAACGAACCCTATAATACAAGCGAGAACATTCACCTATTGCTGATCAGAACTAAAATAGCACTCGATATATTGAACGCATCGCCACTGCAACACAGCTCGTGTGTTCTCACCTAACGATGCAAAGTAAATATATTAGCGTAACAAAGAAAACAAATTATTCATAAAATCGTTTTCAAATTGGCATTTATTTATCATTTGTTATGAATACATACATCTGTATGTATGTCTGTGTACAAAACTATGTGTTAGTACATTATAAAGGAAATAGTGGATCGATTTTAATGATTTGTTTTACTACTTTTTGGTTTAGGCGGGACAAAGATCATGTCAATAAATGGATCAAATAGACTATTCATTTAACTTATTTATTAGACATTATTTATTTTATTTATTTATTGATAACTTTTCCACATGGAATCATTAAGATGATCACATGTGTACGTCAGATAGAGCGAACGGAGGAGTGTCAGAGGAGCCCAATTTGATAATAAACATCCAATTGAGCTCCTCTGAAACCTACACACTCCACGACTTAAAGCTAAAGTTACGAGGGTTCCAAGCGCGGCCTGGTGAGAAGAGCCCACAACAAACTCAACTAGGTTTCCCTGAACTTATTGTGATCACTTCACAAACGTCATTAATCTATGAAAACTAAAAAATAATAAAAAAAAACCGCTTGGGCAATAGTTTTTCAGCAAAGGAGACATTTTCTACATACGTATATAAAAATTTTAAATCTACAATATTATACAATGATCCATAATGCCTTAACTAAACTATAGTAATGAATGAAATTCAGCCCTAATTTTTTTGATTTAAAAAAAATTTAAATCACCGTGTTATGTTGAATAGTATAGGATTGTAAACAAAATTTGCTTGCTGTAGGACTGACAATACTGACACTCACTTAAATATAAACTGACAAAGTGTTTGCCACAAAAAAATCGAGAAGAAAAGAGTCAAATTGACTGTAACTGTATAAATGAATGAGATTATTTTGATTCTTGATTTTTTATTTTCTCTACAGAAGAGTCAGTTTAACTAAATTCCATCATAAAACATAAGACAAAGAGAATTACAATATTTCAGTGTAAGAAATAATTTACCATTTTTACTTTCTATGATAAAACTGTTCAGGCTAATAATTATTGAATTTCAAGAAATTAAAGATCAGGAATATCTGATGTAGACCAAAAAGTCAAATAAGATTTTTTATAGCCAGCTTTGCATGGGACAAAGCGTGGTTCTACAGCATAGCAGGGTAGGTTAAAATCGTGAGAACCTAGTGTTTTTTTTTATTTAAAAATAGTTAGCTCTACAGACACTTGGTCCGTACCCTTTTTTAACTTACACTATATGTTCTTATTACAAATATTGATTATGTTAATACATAGAATTAATATTTATCATAATGAACATCTATAATAATTTTTATATCTTTTTATATTTAATATTACTTAGAACTAAGGTTATGGCTGATTAGCGAATTACACAAGTTTATACATTTAATTTTTGGTGTTGTAAATAAAATTAAATTTTATAATAAATTAGGGTCACTTGATGGTGGGGTCACACAATAATAAAAAAAAATAAGCTTTGATGCGACTTATATCTTAAATATTAGGGCATGTCCGCTATAATTGAAGTTGTGACCGCTGCGTTCCTGTCTTTCATGGCCATCTTCAAGTTGTACTCCACAATGCTTTTAGTTGTTGCACCCATCGCATTACGAGTTAGTCTCATGACTGCATCGTCTTTGCTCTCGCTATAGTAGGTCCAGCTGGTTGTGTGTCGCGATATTGCTTTGACCGCATGCGAGACACTATCAGTAGCTGCAGCTTAGCCGATTTGCTGTTAAAGGAACCTAGTGTTAAGACACTCCGTTCCCTGTTTTCCGCCTTCTTTCGCTTGCCTAGCTGCCAATGCAAAATGAAATAATCCAGCCTTTCCAAGTGGAAGTCGAATCCATAAACCGCCGTGTTCACAGGCGGACACTGCGCCACGACGGTCTTCAAGTTCATTAGGTGTTATTTCAGCATAATAGATTCTTTTATATATGCAGTACGTCCGAGGTTCCAAAAACGTCAATCTTACCATATGCAAAATAAATACTATACAACGGGTTTTAATGCGATTTTCACAAGCAGATAGAGTGATCCCAGAAAAAAAAGATAAAAGGATAACCTAACTGACCAACAGCTAAAAATTTTAAAATAACAAAATAAAAAAATGACATTTTTCAATAGACGAAATCCATCCACTTGTCAGTTTGTTAAAGATAAAAGTACGTCCACATTACCTGATATATATAGGTATATATGTATGCTTGACTGAATAAATGTATATATATATATATATATATATATATATATATATATATATATATATATATATATATATATATATATATATATATATATATATATATATATATATATATATATATATATATATATATATATATATATATATATATATATGTATATATATATATATATATATATATGTATATATATATATATATATATATATATATATATATATATATATATATATATATATATATATATATATATATATATATATATATATATATGTATATATTTGTATGTATATACAATGAAAGCGTGCGGCGCGTCACGACTAACATTACGCCGGTATAAATAACACTGACGTGGATCACTAGGCGGTCAGCCGTGACGGGCGTGTGCCCGAGGAGGGAAATAGACGCCCTAATAATGCATCTATTGATTTACTAATAATACATACGAGGGAGAACACTGTGAAATATTTAATTTACATATGTATGTGGAAATATAAGAGTAAAGTCCAGTAAATATCCGCAGGTTCTTCAAACTTCGACGGAGAGAAAAGCTCCAAAAAATTAGAAAAATATTTATTATTGACAATGTTTACACTAATCTTAAAATGTTGTAACAAATCACTATATATTATAATAAAATCAACATAAAAATAACCGCGTTTATATTTTTTAAATAATAAATATTTTTTAGTTTTTAATTCTTATGAGGATCATACTGTCGCAAGAGGTGTAGCGTCTGTCTGTAAACGCTGACGGTTTGTGGGTTCGATTTTCACTCTTGGAATGCATGGATGTTGTCATTTTCACTACCCTCGTTCTGGCAACTAGGCAAAGCGCGGCGTTGAATTCCGCCACTCAGCACGCAATAGTAGTACGTAGCGTAGTGTCTTAACACTAGAGTCTCACGTTTCTCGCGGTTCCCTCTGCCTACCACGCTATGGTGGAATAAAGCGTTAAATCCTATTAGGTTTGTATGATTATTTAATATTGAAGAATAATTCTTTTAAGTTTCAATCATCCCACAAGAATTTCAACCAACCACTTTGAATCAAAATATATAAAAATATATAATAAAACCTACCATAGAAATTCAAATAGAATTTCAAATGTAGGAGACTCACCACGTGGAAACGGAGTGTCTTATCACTTGGCGCCCCTACCCTGTATTTTTTTATATACTTGTATATATGCTTTTGTTTTTAGCTTGACGATTTTTCCTGCTCATAGCAGGGCAGGCAAAGGGAACCGCAGGTACCGTGGGGACCTAGTGTTAAAACACTCCGTTCTCCGCTTTTTATATATTATGTATTTTTTATATATTGAAGCTATATATATATAAGGGTATAGAGTGAAGTTAAACAACTAACATACGCTTCATTTACGGTCTTCGTAAGTATGACCACGTATACCATTTTCGTGCTCAGCTTAATTGGCTCCCTACTCGTTTTCGCCGTGACATGCACATTCTTTCTCTTCTGTTTAAGATAATCAACTACCAAAATTTCCCTCTTTACCTACGTTCCCGTTTTAAACTTACCCTCTCCTACACGCTCGAGGAGGTCTGGTGTTTTACCAATGCTAGACACTCCTAAGAGCAATACCAAAGTTCTCCTAAAGTCCTTTTCCGTACAGGCTCCACTATTTTGAAATAAACTGCCCAAGGCCATTCAAGAGAGTCAATCAATTGTTTCATTTAAGTCATTATTGAAAAAACACTTACTTAATAAACTTAAAAGTATCTGAAATCATAATTTAACTGTGTTTCGTATGTATGTATATATATGAATGTATTTATATAGTTTATTTACTTCTGTGTGCGTCTATTTCCTATGCTTTATGTATTAATTTTTTTTATTATTATTTTTTAAGCCTTATATTGTATTTCTGGGTCTTCTCGTATATTCTGCTTTCACCAACTTTCACAGGTTGGCTGGAAGAAATCTCTTATAGAGATAAGTGCTATGTTTCTGTCTATCATACTTTTTTAAGGCAATTAAAATATTTACATACCATTGAACTTATAACTAACAAATGACTCAACGCAACATTTCACCTGAAACACTAATTTCAGCCGTGCTTCAGGAGTGAGTCACTATAAAGCATAAATCATCATTGTATTCCAATAGCTACTAAATTAAAATTTAGTCATAAACAGTAACCAGTAAATGCTTATCACGTAAACAAATCACCAAAACGCGATGGTTTGTGATGGGGGGGGGGGGGGGTGTGGATTTTTTCACTTTCATTTTCTTCGCTCTGGCAAATAGGCAAAGCGTGGCGTTGAGTTTTCAAAACTCCATCTACCCCGAGTGGGATCCGAACCCACAAACTGTCGCGTTTACAGGCAGATGCTACGCCTGTACGCCACGATGGTTATCTTAAACTATATAAGAACCAAAATGTAAGGATCTCCTTATACTTTCATTATTTTATAAATAATCGTGTACTTTTAATTACAAGAAAACAATGCATAGAGAGTGCAATTTACGTTTAATAATTCATGTCGTAATGAACCAGGACGGGGTCGCTTGCTCGAAGCAATGTCAAGACATTCGATGATCTCGTTCTAGTTAAGATGAGACTGCAATATTATGACAAAAAATATGACGAAAATAGTCAATATAGTCAATTTTCATGCAGCTATATGACTAGCGCCCTGATCATATATTATACCTATGACTTGGGCATATGTCGATACGCGTTATTGCTCTTTTACAATGTGGATATGTGACGTGTAATATAAAAAAATTAAAAATAGAATTACTTAGTGTTTGTTTATATTTATATGTATAATTTATAGCTTCACGCTTTTATCCCGCAAGTGGCAGGGTAGGCAGAGGGAACTGAAGGAATCATGGAAACAATGATTTTCGACTGTTGCGAGGCATTTTTCGAGACTTTTTCGAGTGGTGGAACTTAACGACGCGTTTTGCCTAGTTGCCAGAGCAAAGAAAACGTAAATAGAGAATCCATCTTATCAGAGTGGGAATCGAACCCACAAACCGTTGCGTTCAGGCGGTTTCGGACAGACGATGCGACTCTGCGCCACGACGGTTTCTATATACAATTTAGTATTATAATTATTATAAATAATAAATATCGAACATAAGTTTTTCTTTCAACAAAAAGTATAAGACGCGAAAAGTTGTTAATTTCATATACTTAATATTGTAATAACGAAACACAAACGCTCATATCTATAGATTGTGCGAATTTAGTTTTTTAGTAGACTTGGACATTCAACATGAATATCAGAGGGATAACAAAGGGAAAGGAAGGAAAGTGTAGAGAACCCTTTGAAAGACAAGTATTGGGAGGATTCTAGTTGGAATTAATATACACTTAGAAATATCTTTCAAAAAGAGGGTAGTCTTAGATGACAACGACTATAAAACGCGATGAAATTGTGTCAATCGTGGCAGTTGCATGCAGACAATCGTCCGTATTGGAAGGGAACTACTATGAAATATTGTTATTAAGTGACTTGTGTCATTTACTACATTTCCATACAATCTCTGTCCGAAATATATGAGGTAGGTGTGTTTCGACGTTATGACTTAAATAAAATAAAACACTTATGGTTTCCAGTTAATTTTAAAACCCAAGATTACAAAAGCGTTTATATGGTCTTTAAAGATAAAATACTTTAAAAAAAAGTTAGTGCTTACAACCGCTAAATTGGTAGACGTTCACTGTTATTAATATTTTCCGTCGATTTACATTTATGATTTTGGTACGGTATCTTTGGTGCATTACGATTTGAACGTGACTTTCTTAAACAAAACTTATAAAAATTTCGACGCAGCGTGATGAAGAACGGATGGCTTAGTGGTCAGAACACTTACACGGATTGCAAGAGGTGCGGGTTCATATCCCTTTCGGATCTCTTTAAATATTTCCTTAGCATAGATTAATATTTTAAGAATCATTAAAATGTTGAACGTGACATATTGAATTAATAATGGAAAGTATATTATATTTATATTTATTAATAATATTATTGCAAACGATCACCTTAGACATGCTATTTTACTAGGACTAGTTTTAGATTACAATTAAAATGGCAATATTGAGTCAAAACCTAAAAGCTTGACACACGCTGTCTGGGACTTATCCTTGGAGCTTTTAGGGGGAACAATTTCGTAATACATTAATTATTCCTTACTTTCACCATTTAGGCGGCGCAAGCAAGGAAAGCTGTAAAAGATACAATTTATACCGATTTCACTATATTTTTATTATTGCTCCAGTTGTCTTGGTCATAGTAAGTTACATAGCTTATAGCAATCCTTAGCAAATGGCCTATTTTTCAGCTACACTCTTTATCTCGCGTATAGTAGGGTAGGCAGAGTGAACTGCAGAAACCGTGAGGACCTAGTGTTAAGACACTCCGTCCCAAGCTTTACGCGTTCTTTCGAGGCATTGCGTGCTGAGTGGCGAAAATAGTTCAATTTACACTTATAATAAAATAAAATTTGTATAACTTAACCTTAGTTATAATAAAATAAAATTTGTATAACTTAACCTTAGTTATAATAAAATAAAATTTGTATAACTTAACCTTAGTTATAATAAAATAAAATTTGTATAATTTAACCTTAGTTATAATAAAATAAAATTTGTATAACTTAACCTTAGTTATAATAAAATAAAATTTGTATAATTTAACCTTATTTATAATAAAATAAAATTTGTATAACTTAACCTTAGTTATAATAAAATAAAATTTGTATAATTTAACCTTAGTTATAATAAAATAAAATTTGTATAACTTAACCTTAGTTATAATAAAATAAAATTTGTATAACTTAACCTTAGTTATAATAAAATAAAATTTGTATAATTTAACCTTAGTTATAATAAAATAAAATTTGTATAATTTAACCTTAGTTATAATAAAATAAAATTTGTATAACTTAACCTTACTTATAATAAAATATAAAAATATTTTAAATTCCGTTTTCTTACATGGCAATATTTATTTGCAAAGACAGTGTGTTTAAATTTATATGTTGGTAGTATTGCCAGTTGATGAAGACGTGGCTCAGATCAAATTGATAAAGTAAAATGAAAATATCTGTTATTTATGTATTTTAATAAATTAAAGAGTCGATCCAAACTGAGAAGAGAAAAATATTAAAAGAAAACATATAAAAATTTTAACGCAGCGGAATTTGAACCCGCGCCCTCTTGCGAACCGTGCAAGCGCTTTAATCACTGTATATAAAACTTAACTTAAGTTATTTACAAAAAAAATAATATTAAATCTCATACTGGCAGTAAAAAAAAGTAAATATTTCCACTATCCCGCCTCTGCATATCTGTACCTCGACATTGACCGCTGACGCGTAGTGATGTAACCGACTAATGGATGTGACGTACACACTATTATTGTATACCGATGTTTGACTTAAACATTTGCCAAGACATATTATAAACAGCCGATGAAAGACCCAGCCACGCTCTAATAAAAAATCTACTCGTATATTTTCAGTAATGGCGGATTTGTTTATCTCTAACATTTCCTTTGTTATTGTCCATTTTTAAGTGATGTAATGTTAATTCTTAATAATTTAAATGCTCGCGCTATCCATTGCCCCCATTACTGCCTAGGATAAAGCGTAAAGCATAATAAAAAATTTAATGCAAATGTAATAATTGTACATAGAAGGTAATGTAGAGTGAGACCAAAACACGGTGTTTAACTCCGCCAATCAATACGCCGTGTACCGAAAATTGTGTGCAAAGTAGTAACAGCATGTCTTAACATTTGGTTCCACTAGCCTATCCTGCTATATCCATCTACGTAAAAAATATAAAGGGTAAAGTCAAAAGCTGAAATAAATACATATCTAAAAATAAATAGCCTGTTAATCTACAACATTAGAGGGCCGTCGTGGCGCAGAGACATAGTGTCTGCCTGTAAACGCAACAGATTGTGGGTTCGATTCCCATGAGGCGAAAGATTGACTTTTCTATTTCCATTTTCTTCGTTGAGAACGGAGCAGAGCAGAGAGAGCAGAGAACGGAGTGTCTTAACACCGATGATTCCCATTGTTCCTTCGGTTCCCTCTGCCTACCTTGCCATATGTGGGATAATGCGTGAAGCTACAAAAAAACTACAATATATGACAGAACTTGCAAATATTCCCACTTTCTTTCGAAAGAAATTAATTTAAACTGGCAATTAGAAACAAGGAATAAAAAAAATATTATAATAAAAAAAGGCAATACTCACAAAGTTCAGTGCAAAATTAAAACATACTTTCAATTGACACCGAAGCCAAATAACCGACGCCCAAGTTCGTTACCAACTGACATCCTACAACTGAGTTGAGTTCTCACATTTTCGCAATTTGTCGTGAAATTTGCCTCGATATTTTTATTTTTACCAAAAAGCCTGACTTTATATGTTCGGTCACCAAAAGCTTTTGCGATGAACGGAGTGTCTTAACACTAGGTTCCTGCAGTTCCCTTTACCTTACTACGAGTGGGATAAAGCGTAAAACTAAAAAATGCTATTTATATATTAAAAATATTTCGATAAAATAAATATACCAGGTTAGGCAGAAACCTAAACACTACCTAGATCTAGGGACACCATTCTCCACTATTCGTCAGAAAACAAGGCATAGAGTTTTAAGTGACAGAATTAAACGCCATGTTTTGCCTTGAGAGAGCGGAGAGTAGAATCACTTCTCAATGTTGAATTGATCTCATAATCATTGCGTTAAGGAGACACTGTACCCAAATAGCGTACACCATCAACTGCATAAGCGTTCATTCTTGCTTTCAGTCAAATTTTTGTTTGTTACCCAATCACGTCAAAACTGCTAAAAGGATCGAGATGAAATTAAAAAGAGGGGGTAGATTATGGTCTGAAAAAAGACAACTATATACATAATAGTATAAGCGAAATTATATTTACTTTAGTTTAATAAAAAGTTAATCAGCACATTTCACTCTTTCATCGCAAATTGAAGTTGTTGGGAAAGTCTAGTAGGTATTTAGTAGGCGGATAATATTAAAATGACTGAAGAGTTATTAGGGACCCTCCGTTCTAACTGTCCGATCGTTCGTTCCTCCGTTCTAACTGCGTTCTAACCGGGGGATAAAACCACTATGTATATTTATATATAATTTCTACTTAACATTATATATATATATATATATATATATATATATATATATATATATATGTATATATATATATATATATATATATATATATATATATATATATATATATATATATATATATATATATATATATATATATATGTGTGTGTGTGTATGTAAATCATTTTCAGTATGACGCCGCGCCGCCCAGTAATAGCTGTATGGCACAGCCAACAGTAAAAGCGTTCTCGGCGACCGTAAATCTACACGGACGTCATTCTGTCGGACATAAAAAAGATTAAACTACCGAAAGAGAGTTATGTACTTTGACGAGCATCACCTGCGAATGTCAAAGAACTAATTTACCAAGTGTGAATGTTTGAAAAGTGTAAACTTTATTTATAATAAAAAAAAACAATAATGAGTTCCCCTATTCGTTCAGCTTAATACATTTTATTGATGGTAAAGTTAATTTTTTTTTTTCGGTTAAAAGACAGAATTTTTGACACTGGCAAAAAGCGCGCGCTACTGTCAGGTGTCAAATTTCAAATAAGTGACAATAGTTGTTTAATCAACTATCAATTGAACTGTTCAAGTTAGTACATCGGCTATACTTTTTATGAAATCGCCTTTTCGAGATCTTTAAGACAGTACCAAAAGTAAAATTCTAGGTTAAAAACTCGCCTCTCTAAGTGTGCGCAATTAAAACGCTTCCACAAATAATACACAATGTACAATGACGCAGCGCCACAGTGTATGACTAAATGTGATGGTTGTGAAGTCGATTCTAGTGTGTGGTGAATTCCTATTTGTTAGAATCCTTATATATATTTTCAATTTTTTTTTACATTAAAACTTTTTATTTGAGGACCGTCGTGGCGCAGAGGCGCAACGTCTGCCTGTAATGCGACGGTTTCTGGGTTCGATTCCTACTCGAGGAAGATGGATTTTTCTATTTCCATTTTCTTCGCTCTGGCAACTAGGGAAAGCGCGGCTTTGAGTTCCGCCACTTAACACGCAATGCCTCGAAAAACGGGGGAAAGTGGGGACGGAGTAAAGCAGGGACTAAGCAATGGAGTGTCATAACACTAGGTTCGTATAGTTCCTGCAGTTCCCTCTGTCTACCCTGCCATGTGCGGGATAAAACGTGAACTTAAAAAAAATACTTCACATGATTATAATAAATTTTTCCTTAGAAGTCCAGCTCCCTACGATTCTCGCATATAGGTAATGAATATTAAAATTAGGTCCCCTCCACTTTAGGTAGTAAAGCCAGAGGTTCCCTCTGCTTTAGGACTATATGTGGGCTAAAGCATTTTCTACCCAGGCTATATAAAAATATATAGTCCACACAGACTTCAACAAAAATTAAGATATTACATTGAAAAAAAAAAGCTTTAGCTTTTTTTTTTGTACTTCAGCAGGTTCTGCGTTATATTTGATAATAATTTCAACTATTTTCAAGATACCGAACTCTAAAACTAAAGGACTCCAATACAGTTGGCACAGTTGTAATATATTCAGCTTTATCCCGCTTATTGCAGGGTAGGCAGAGGGAACTGCAGGAACCATAGGAACCTAGTGTTAAGACACTCCGAAATATATTCGTATATAATAAAAAATAATAAGTAAATGAAGAAACTTATTTTAAGGCTTCTCCATGCTTCTCATAAATCACAAATAAGGAAATAAAAGGAAATACAACATCACTAATACGTAGCTTTTACTACGGTTTTGAACCAGCAACTATCTGCAAAAATGGCGCCAAAATCTACACTACAACGAACAAAACTTTCATGAAGCATTTGACTAGTATGAAAAGAATTATTTCAGGAACCATGCAAGACGTTTAGACGTACTATGCAGTGTACTATATATATAGCAAGAGACGAACGTCAGGCAGTTAATCTCATTGTTGTTTATATGTATGTATATGTAGGTATCCCGCACATAGCAGGGTAGGCAAAGGGAACTGTAGGGACCGTGAGAAAATAGTGTTAAGACACTTTGTTGCTTAGTCCTTGCTTTCTCCGTTCCCGCTTTCCGCATTGTTCGAGGCATTGCGTGCGGAACTCAACGCCGCGCTTTGCCTAGTTTGTAGAAACATCCATCTTCCTCGAGTGGGAATCGAACTCAGAAACCGTCGCTTTACAGACACACGTTGCGCCCCTGCGTCACGGCGGTCCTCGGTCTTTTAAGTAATTTGTATGCATTTTTTTATATCTTTTTAATAATTTAAATCAAGTTAAAGAAGGTAGAATAAACATCTTTTAATATTCACTCATGCACATAACACATAAAAACATAGAAAAATGGATTTTTTTTTATAAATTTTATATATTATCACAGTTTACAAATAAAAAGTAAATTAAATGTTAGCACTTACATAAATATAACTAATATTAAAGTCTAGTAACTTGGACTTTAGGGATAGATTTTGAATAGCTAATTTAAAGCCTTTAATATGCCTGAAGTAAACGCGATGGTTTGTAGATTCGATTCCCGCAGAGGGAAGATGGATTTTTCTATTTCCATTCCTTCGCTCTGTCAACTAGGCAAAGCGTTGTGTTCCGCCACTCAACACGCAGTGCCTCGAAAATGTGAAGAGCTACGAACGAAGTCTTTTAACACTAGGATCCTACAACCTCTTCCTGCGGATCCCTCCGCCTACCCTGCAACGAGAGGGATAAAGCGTGAAGACATACAAAAAAACCAAAAGAGCCCTCCTAGTTGAAAAGCAATCTTTCCCTAGGCCCCAATCTACAGTGTTAGGCACACGTATCGGTTACGTGGTAGGGAGGTCTAGCGCGGTGGGTGGGTGGTGATTCAAATGCAGTGACTCACGACCTTCACCTATACGTTACAGGCAAAGGTTATGTCATGGTTAATCTCCCATCTAACGGTCAATGTGATTTATTGTGAGCAATTCTAACGTACCGAGGTCGTTCTTTCTATGGAGGAGAAGTGAAAGTTTTGGAATTATTACTAATTTTTATTAATGTTTGTGGGTTCAATTCCCATGAGGGGAAAGTAGTTTTTCTTTTCATATCATTTTCTTCACTCTGGTAGATAGGTACCTAGTTAGGTAAGCGCAGCGTTGAGTTCCGCCACTCAATACGCAATGCCTCGAAAATGTGAAAAGCTATGAACAGAGTGTCTTAGCACTAGGTTTCCACTCCTTGTGCCTATCCTGCTATGAGCGGGATAAAGCGTGAAGCTAAAAAATAAAACTTTTAGTTATTAATAATAGACATATTAAAACGTGATTAGATTTTCAATTAACAATAAAAGTCATTTCACAACAATTGTGAAAGTATTTAAAAGTAATCATCCAACACGTATATTTTATGTACAAACATAAAACTACCGCACGTCTTATGTTAGAGATCTTTCATTATTATTATTTTTTATACCTCATTGTAAAATGTATGAAATTAGATAGTTTGAAATAATTAATTATTATTTTATATATACACGCTGACAGAAAGCGTGGAATGGAGTGTCTCAACACTAGGTTCCTACAATTTCTGCAGTTCCCTCTGATTACACTACGTGATAAAGCGTGAACAACGGCAAGAAGCCAAACGAAGAGAACCACTGTAGCGTAAGTGCGACGGATATAGGTTCGATTCCCATGAGGAGAAAATAGATTTCAATTTTTCACTTTTGCCGCTTTGGCAAGAACACAAGGTGCGGCGATAAGCTCCACTATTATATAAAGATCTTATATAAGAAATATTTATTTTATATCTTCACGCAAGGTTGGCAGAGGGAACTGTAAGAACCGTGACACCTAGTGTTAAGACACTCCGTCGCTTAGTCCCTGCTTTCTCCGTCCCCGCTTTCCGCCTCTCTCGAGGCATTGCGTGTTGAGTGGCGGAACTCAACGCCGCGTTTTGCCTAGTTGCCAGAGCGAAGAAAATGGAAATAGAAAAATCCATCTTCCCCGACTCGGAATCGTCGCGTTACAGGCAGACGTTGCACCTCTGCTCCACGACGGTTCTATATATGTTTCTTAATGTTTGTAAGTACCTACTTACACTATACCTACCTACTTACAAATTATACCTACCTACCTACTTACAAATTATATATTTCATTGTTGTAAGATGACAACGATCGAGATTTTCATTTGAAAATCCATATAGCAAATAATATACAGAGAGGAAAACCTTTACGAGGAAAATGCCACGGCTATTAACAAGTTTGGTCGTTAGGTGAGAGATTGGTTCAGCCACTAGTCAAAAAGGGGGTAAGGCAAATATTTTTAAATATATATGAACGTTAATATCAGAGGGCCGTCGAGGAGCTGAGGCGTGAGGCCGTCATTATTATTATTAATCTATTTCCTTCTAATTAATAAATTTCCGGATATCCGGTGTTTTTATTTTATTAACTTTCTTTTGTTTAGTAAGTACAAAATCTAAGTTTTGTCAATTATAAAAATATTTAAGGATAAATAAAAATACAACAAGCACGTCGATGTGCATTTAAACTCATTCTATAATGTTTGCTTTGAAGAACATTCTACTTTTAAAAATTTTTTTTAGCTTCACGCTTTTATCAGCACATAGCAGGGTAGGCAGAGGGAGCCGCAGGAACCTAGTATTAACCTACACTCCAAAAAAACCATGGGGATTGAATCCACAAACCGTTTACAGGCAGACGGTCCTCAATACAAATTTTATGTTATATAAAATGTAAAAAGCTTAAAAAAAAACAATGAGCAAAAGCTGTTCTGTTCTGTTCTACAGTAATTGGGTTCCGAGCGTGCCAGTTGAGCACAATTCACTTCGCCAATATCACGTTGTTTGGAATACACCAAGGAGAATTTACGATGAAAAAAAGAAAATAAACTTTACACAATAAAAGAATGCATGTAAAAAAGAGATCCAATAAAAGCAAAAGCTATTAAAGTGTAATTAGAATTTTGACAACCACAGACGCATTGCTCATGCATTTATTAACAGGCAAGCCGTAGATTCTACTTGACTCTGAGTGGTTGTCTTTAAAATTGTATGAAAGCTGTTGCAAGGAATCATAGAAAGCCATTCTACCTACCCTACTATAATACAACATAAGAAACAATATCATATTGGTCTCTCTCATCTCTTAATATATTTGAAGAATTTTCATATAACAATTTATAAAAGATATTTTTAAAAACGTCATTAAAAATAATATAAGTGTTTTAATATTATTATTTTAACATTAAAAAATAACCATACTAAATTATTTATTTAAAAATTAACTAAATTAAAATATACTTAGACCCCTTTTGCCGCAAGCCCTAATTATAGTTTGATATATAAATGAAGTACAGCACAATAATTGTATGTAATTACATTATGATGTAACATTTAATAACCAACATATACTATGTGTATATTAACTTGTATTTATTTATATATATATATATATATATATATATATATATATATATATATATATATATATATATATATATATATATATATATATATATATATATATATATATATTAACGTATATTAACTTGTATTTATTTATTGGCTTCACAATGTATCTCCGCATATGGCAGAGTACTTCTAAAGAATGTAAATTATTAAAAATTTGCTGATAAAAATATCAAAGTAAAGATCTAAAACTGATGGACATATTAATGATCGTTCCTTAATAACATGTATGGAATTATTTATATACAAAAACTTTTACAGCCTTTGCTTAGGTTTGAAACAATTTTTCCATTTCTTTGTGGTATTGATGGAAAAATATTTAAATATTATATTTAAATATCCTAATATCTAAATATTTAAATATTTAAATATCTTGTTAAATTTATGAGGTTTAATGAAATGGCGCCTTTTACAAATAAAGCCCAATAACCATCTAATTATGGCTGAAAGCCGATTGCAGACAGGAAAAGTAGTAGAAAATATATATATACATACTTGAAAATCTTAACAAAGCAAAACTGAGAATAAAAAAAATCACAATAATAAATCCTTGAAATACCCAAAAACAATAAATACAAAGTAAAAATTAAACAAAAACTTGTATCATAGATAGTATTACTAATAAACATACATTATTATATTGATATATACTAAAAAGTTTGCAATGTAAATTTATTATGTCATTTATTAACTTAAAATTGGCCGCAGGGATATCTCCGTCTCAAATCTCAGGATATTGTTAAGCAAGTATTGGTTATCGGAAACACCATAGGGGCATTTTAAAGTAAAAATCACAAGGGAAAAAGGAATCTTTGCTTTATTGTTTCATACATTTTCTTATCAAGTAAAAAGCTGATTAAGTTATTGTATTCATTTAATAATAATTAATGAAATAGACATTAATATTGACATTTGGTTAATGAAATGCTTTTTTATTATAGTTTTCATAAATATAATTATTTTTATATTTAAGATTATTAAAGATAAATAAATAGATGTACATATATGTTGTATTTTAATAAAAATTTTGCAATTTGTATATTAAAATTGTTGTAATTTTGAATTTTGTCTTATATAATGGGATTATATTTATGGAATTATATTTCCTAAACATCACATTTAGTATGTAATAACTAAAAATAAAAATATTTTCTATTTATTTTATTAATCTTTTTAGCAGATTAAAAATAAATTTAAATTTCAAAAGCCTTAATGGTTTACAGATAATCAATTTGGCGCCGTTTTCTTTTACTAGAAAATTCTTTCACTAAATTTAAATAATGAAAACAAAGTTAAATAAGAAACTTTGGTTAGAAAAAACAATAAATCTAAAGAATAAAACAGCAAAAACTATACACGGCTTGTTTTGCAAAATAAAACTAAGTTATTGAAGAAAGTTACTTATAATTTTTAACAATAGTAAAATTAATTAGGTGTACTTACGCAATTTCTACGTCTTCCTTCGGGAGTAACACATCACAGTCCCAATGTAAATTTAGCCCTTATTGCAGTCCTAAATAGAAAACTAAGCACTGAACACTACGTAGTGAGAATCACTTTAAGATTAAAATGCAGCGTATAATACACTAATCTTCTGTGTAACGCGATATTGGAAAATTGTGAAAATCAAGGAAATATAATAAAATTTATCATTTGTAATAATATATAATAGAATATTTAACTGTTTGATCACTTATAATCTATTCGTGGAACACAAAGGTCTGAAGGGACGCTCATGACCGAGCCGCATCCGCGTATTTTCACAAATTCAACCCGATTTTAGGATTTCACAAAATTAAAATGATGTGAATGACATATATCTCTGACATGCGCAGTCCAACCATTGCAAAAATTGAAGCGCCATCTATTGGATTGAAAATGACAATATTTGGTTGTCTATCGTTCTATTTTGTCTGTCGCTTGATCAGCTATTAAACGCTAGATGGCAGTAACTCTGGAGTTACACCACACTAAAAACTAGATGGCGCTGTACTTTATTTGTTTGATACTTTTTAAACAAAATATAAATATACACATAAATTCTTATTAAAAACATAACGTATTAAATTTATAAATATAATATATAAGAATATTTTTCTCTTTTGCCATTTTGTATGTACAGTACAGTACATACACATTTTTTAAAGAACTTATTGTAGCATAATAATTATTATTAAGCTGTCTTTTGCAATGTCTAACTTATGCTTGCCAGACTTGGAAATATACAGAGAAAGTCAAGAAAAAAATTTCCACGTGTCAACGGAGCTTAGAGCGAAGTATGCTAAATATAAGAAAAATTCAAAAATAAGACACACAAAAATAAGAAATATAACAAAAGCTACAGACGCTCTAAAACATGCTCTAAGGTTAAAATGGAACTGGGCGGGCCATGTAGCAAGACTAACAGATGAACGCTGGACCAAAAGGATTACTTTGTGAAAAGGCCCGAGTGGAACACGCCATAGAGGAAGACCGCTCACGAGATGGGCGGATGACATCATTAAGACGGCTGGCCAAGACTGGGTAAACTCAGCCCAAAATAGAAAATATTGGGCTTCTTTGGAGGAGGCCTTCACCTGTAGAGGGGTTCTTGCAAAATAACGCAACATTTAAATGTTTTTTCAATATGTTGAAATGTAAACATAATAATAAGAATATTAGATTTAAATAGATGAAATAGATTTAAATTGTTAGTAAATAAGTATTTGTGTTAAACCATTATTTTATGTAGGTATTTATTTATTTTTTTTTTCAATGTATACAACAGTAGATTAAAGTTTTTCTTCTCTATTTGTAATAATTTGTTTTTGCAAGAAATAAAAGGCTTTATTATTATTATTATTAATAATTATTATTACATCTAAGCAAGACAAAGACTATAATAAATATTAGCATATATAAGCAATTTCAAAATTTCTAAGTTATCTGAAAAAGCAGGATCCACAAGCCGCTTTGTCTCTATATTCCATGCGCGTGATCCAGGTCTCATCTTAGGTTTATAAAAGTCAAATGGGGTACAGGCATATAGGGGGACCTATATGCCTGTAACGCGACGGTTTCTGGATTCGATCCCCAGTCGGAGAGGATGGAATTTTTCTATTTCCATTTTCTTCGCTCTGGTAAACTATTCAAAGCGCGGCATTGAGTTCCGCCACTCAACACGAAATGCATCGAAAAAGGCGAGAAGCGGGGACGGAGAAAGCAGGGTCTAAACAGGTCTCTGCAGTTCCCTCTGCCTACCCTGCCATGTGCGGGATAAAAACGTAAAGCTAAAAAAAAGCCGCTTTTGTTCTATAAATACAATCTCACGTAAGGAGAATAATAATTAAAAAAAAAAATTAATAACTAGTTAGTTCTCCGTTCATTTCATTACCTTAACATTTTTTGGTGATGGTGATGTTAAATATTTGTTTTAATTAAAAAACAAAATTTTTGAAATCGAGAAGAAGCTGAATATTTAAAAATGTTTGAACTTATAAAATTTATTTAATCAATTATAAATTGAACTGTTCAAGATAGAACATCGGCTATTTTTTTTACCAATTTGCCTTTTCCAGATCTTTAAAACGGTACCGAAAGTAAAATTCTAGGTCGAAAACTCGCCTCTCTAAGTGTACGCAATAAAACGCTTCCACAGATAATATATAATGATGATGATGAGTAAATTATAATAATATAACAAGCGGCATAAAGTCTAAACTAAAGAATTTCTATATCATAACCGACCTCTAATGACGTTACATATCTAAACATTTTAAAATAATATATTTTTTTAAATAAAATAATTAAATTAAATCAATACACAGGCTGTGGCTGTAACGGCGACCTTAATTTCAAGCATAATATTAACAAGCCTTTATGAACTTGGTAAAATTATAAAAGAAGTAAATAATTTTCAAAAATAAAAAAATATTATTTTCAACCAAAATAAATAAATAAATTATTGTTTCAAAATAAAACGCCATTAGTCAAGTATGACGCGAGCGTACACTGTACTGTCAGAGCGGGACGGAGATATATCCCTTTCTCTTTCGGTTATGTTTTTGAATGAAAGGTGACAGATTGACAAATATTTTCCCCTATAAGTAGATTTAATAATGGCCGCCGTGTCAGATCCACCTCTGCAAATACTCTTAATTTCGTACACTTCCTCAATAAAAAGATTTATAAACGATAACTAAGTAACTAAGTGTATTCGTGAAAACCTGTTTTATTACTTTTATTGATTTATAGTTATTGCCTTTTTTATTTAAAACTGAGGTCAGTTGAAGGTTCTTAAAAGCGTTGAAGAAGAAATTCAAAAACGCTTCTACATAGTAATTGTATTCAGGACTGTCGTGGCGCAGAGGCGTAGAGTCTGCCTGTAAACGTGACGGTTTATGGGTTCGATTCCCATGAGGGGAAGATAGATTTTTTTCATTTCTAGTTTCTTCGCTCTGGTAACTAGGCAAGCGTGGTGTTGAGTTTCGCCACTTAACATTCAATGCCTCGATAAGGTGGAAAACGGGGAACAGAGTGTCTTAACACTAGGTTCCTATGGTTCCTGTATTTCGAAAGCTAAAAAAATAATAAGTTAAGAACCTCTAGTAAAAAGTTGGTAGTAGCAGATGAATCGCTGTCCCAATACTCCCGAAAGTTATGAACTACGTGAGTTTTGATGTTTTCCCTTTAAAACCACTGGTGTTTTTTAAATATACATATATTTTATTGATACGACTATTAATAAAGTTTAATGGGCTGGTTTGGTAGTGTATTTATTCCCCATTATCTCATATTCATCAGGGAAGTCACAGAGAACCTTGTACCAAGAAAATGTGGAAAGCACCTGTTCAAGTACCTCAGGTACATTGAAAGTGAGAGCAAGGGGAAACCTCAAATGATACTTAAAGAAAACATATAGAAATTTGAACGCAGCAGTATTTGAAGCGGCGCCCTCTTGCGAACCGTGCAAGTGCTCCGATCACTGAGCCATGCGTTCTTGATCACACTGCATCGAAATTCTTACATTGTTTTGTACAACTTATATCGTTGTTAGCATCTCTGTAGGGAGATTTTTACAATTTTCGCTACTCAAAGATTATTACAAAAAACAATCGTTTGGCCAGAGAGGATGTTATTTTTATTATTAAATATTTCTATGATTCTTAAGTGTTAATCCACACTAAAGAAAAACTTAAAGAAAACACAAAAATTTAAACGCAGCAGGGATTTGAACTCGCGCTTCTTACAAACCGAGCAAACTCCTCACAACTGAGCCATGTGTTCTTTGTCAAATGACTTAACACAAGGTCGTACTGGAGGTCAATGGATAAAACGCAAGAGATATGCAACTCAGCCTGTAGAGCTTTGTCCTTTCAGAAAACCTAGGAATTCTACTGAGAAAAATATTACTTAGAAAATTGACAAACTTAAATTTGCGGTTGTATACACTCATTTTGTATGAAAAGAACTACAAACATAAGTTTGTAAGTTAGTAAGTTAAATTTATAAATTATCACCTTTGAGATATTCTTTTTCATAGCTGTGTCCTAATAATTTATTCTTCATTATTTTAAGCCTAGTAAAGCGCGGCGTTGAGTTCCGCCACTCAACACGCAATGCTTCGAAAAAAGGCGAAAAGCGGGGACGGAGAAGGCAGGGACTAAGCAACGGAGTGTCTTAACACTAGGTTCATATGGTTCCTGCAAGTCCCTCTGCCTACCCTGCCATGTGCGGGATAAAAGCGTGAAGCTATAAATTAAGCCTAGTTCAATAAAGTATTCCCACTATTTTTTCAAAAAATACAAAACTATTAAAATTTTAATTTAATTTTCTAATTGTTTCTTTATTTTTTTTTTCGATATTTCCTTTTTTTACAGTGGTTCAAGGTTCAAGACGATTTCGCTTTTTTCAATCGAATACAAATTTGTGGTACTAAAGTTAGCAAGCTAAATATATTGAAAAATAAAATAATATAATAAAATTTCACATCGACGTTACTGTACGCATGCCTGCGTATAGCGATTAGGGGTTCGATTTCCACTCGAGGAAGATTAATTATTTTCATTCGCTCGGTAAATCCTGTCACCTAACACGCAATATCTCGCAATTCACAAAACGGATTACGAGTATCTTAACACTAGATTCCCTCCGTAGCGTGCTAACTGCGGGATAAAGCGTGAAGCTACAAAAAAAGCAAATTTCAAAAACACTATCCACAAAATTTACGTGATTATAATTTATAAGACAAAATATATTCTATTAAGTGACTCCTAACGCGAAGGTGAGATCCTTCTGAGAACGCTCAGGTATATGTGACGTCATCTCATAGCTGAGGTCACTCCGTACAAATAATGTTTTACTCAGCCTTCTTTTCTCGTTGGAACATTCAAATTTTGACATTTATAGGTAAATATCGGTGCTATTTGTGTAAATTGACATAATCTATACTTGATATTGTACGTGTGATTTGCGCTGACGGAGAAGCATGAAGAAGCATTGCGTGTTGAGTGGCGGAACTCAACGCCGCGCTTTGCCTATTTACCAGAGCGAAGAAAATGGAAATAGAAAAATCCATCTTCCGCTCATGGGATCGAACCTACATAACGTCAAATTTACAGGTGGATGCTACGCCTCTGCGCCACGACGGTCCTTATTGTTCAATAATAATATTTATAAAGTGCATTAAATTACTAAATACAACATCACACTCACTGCCGTATGTTTGACAGTTGACACTTGTGTATGACGTGACGTACACGATGCTATGGCAACGCGTATGTACGTATTTGACGATGTATCAGCTGGTTCCTTGGAGGGATTCTGCCTGTAACGGTGATGGTAGTGGGATCATATCATATTCATATATTTTTTCAGCTTGACGCTTTATTCCGCACGTAGAAGGTAGGTTAGGTTAGAGACGCCGTGAGAACCTAGTGTTAAGACACTTCGTTCCCTGCTTTCTAACTTTTTCGGGACATTGCGTGTTGAGTGGCGGAGCTTAACGCCGCGCTTTCCTCAACTGTATTTACCAAAATAAAGAAAATAGAAATGGAAAAATCCATCTTATCCTCATGGGAATCGAACCCACAGCCCGTCGCGTTTACAGGCAGACGCTACGCCTCTGCGCCACAACTAATAATAAATAGATTCATATTAAAATTATTATGTTTCTCAATTAAAATTGCTGGTAATACTTAGTGATAGACGAAAATGACGTGATGGAGTCACATTGAAATGTCACAGCAACCTTAGTCCGAACTCGAATTAGTCAGAACAGTTCAAAGTACAAATATACTTATAAATGAATTAATCATACATTCAAGTTATAATATTATGATTTCTTATACATGATTACGATATTTCTTATTTATTTTATAACTTTATACTAACTTGCCTCAAACATATAAATATTAAATAAATAAAAATCAAGTTATTTTTTAAGCATATTTTTTTGAATTAGCCTTCTTTGCTACCTACATTTGCTAACTAATACCCCTTTATAACGCCAGACCGTCGTTGCGCAGAGGCGTAGCGTCTGCCTGTGAACGTGACGGTTTGTGGTTTGATTTCCAACAAGGAACAGTGTGTCTTCGCACTAGGTTCCCACGGTTCTCTGCCTACCCGGCTACGAGCCGGATAAATTGTGAAGCCAAAAAATATTCTTGATTTAATTTGATAATGAGCAGGACACAGGTCAAGGTCAAAGGTCCGAGAGTAGCGATTAAGACCTGGGATACATATCAAAAACAGGCCACGAAGACAGGTCAGGTCAGGTCAGGACATGTAAGGAGGACAGGTCAGGCCAGGACAGGTAAGAGGGACAGGTCAGGAGGAAAGGTCAGGTCAGGTCATGACAGGTCAGGAGGTGGACCGACGACTTGGTGAAGGTCACTGAAATCCTGATGGATGGAAGGCAGCCCAAGAACGATATGTGTAGTGCTGAATAGTAAAATGGTGGCCTTTGTCCAACAGTGGCCGTCTTCAGGATGATATGATGATACATACGTACATACATACATACAAACTTTCATTCATACATATTGTTCTTTGTGTTGATATCTTTGGTTTCATTTAATGTAATTGGTTTATAAGAATCTGGTTAAATGCGAGTTGAGTTCGCGATTTGAGCATTCTTTTTGGGAAAAATTGATAAGCGACATGATGACAGAGGTGTACATTTATATATTTTAAAATTAAATAGAAATTCCTTATAGTCCGTCTGTCAACATTATTTTAGAGGTATCAAGTTGAAATTGATGTCACATTTCCAGGTCTAAGACCTCTTGAAATAGAAGTAAAAACAAACTTCTAAAACAACTTATTCCAAATAAAATGAGTTGAAATGACGGTTTCCATCTTCTTCTTATTTTAATTTATGACATTTCGAGCGTGTCAGTTGAACACAATTCACTTCGCCAAGACAAATTGAATGAAGAACGGAAAATATCCATATCCCTCGAGTGGAAATTGAACCCATAGACCATCGCGTTTATTAACAGACGCTTCGCCTTGCGCCACCACGGTCCTCAAGACCATATAACATTGAAGTAAAATGTTGTCTACATATTCCATTAATATTGTTATTTTAAATATATAAAGTGTATTTTTTAACCTGTGTCACTTTCTTTTGTTTTAAAAGTAGAACACAAACTTCCCTTTGACTTAACAAACATTTACTAGTGCAAGTAGCACTAGTCGTATGTCTCCAAATTATATTTATTTAGAATTTGGACAGATTTTTTCATCATTTTATATATATATATATATATATATATATATATATATATATATATATATATATATATATATATATATATATATATATATATATATATATATATATATATATATATATATATATATATATATATATATATATATATATATATATATATATATATATATATATATATATATATATATATCCGTTATCTTCTTCTATGATTACGTAAATGACAAAAAATCCTTGTTCCATCGCCGAGGTCTTCTAAACATATGTAGGTGGGTCGGCAGTTCGATATTGCTCAATAGTATTTAAGTGTGTTTCGTCTCGAAGGCTATTTCACGTCCGTTACACGAGAGGCTTCTATGACATCATGACCAACGGTTATAGAGATTGTAGTCTAGGAGCTAGTAATGGAAAACTTACTTATATTATAACACTATTTAATTTAAGTTATATTTATTTATGCCATGTGCGGGTTAAAACAAAACGTGAAAACAAAAAAAAAAAAACAAAATATTATTATTTGTTAAGTCGTAAATATAAAGTGGCAATGGGCCGGCCACGTCTGCCGCAGAACCGATGGCCGTTGGA
The DNA here is from genome assembly GCA_037178615.1 of Dione vanillae. Classification (NCBI taxonomy): domain Eukaryota; kingdom Metazoa; phylum Arthropoda; class Insecta; order Lepidoptera; family Nymphalidae; genus Dione; species Dione vanillae. The sequence continues at coordinate 89,383 of JAZFAU010000307.1, read as the reverse complement.
GCAGACGAGTCCTGGAGTGTAGACCGCGTCTTGGCAAACGTAGTGTAGGACGCCCTCCGACCCGCTGGACCGACAACATACACAGGGTTGCCGGATCAGGCTGGATGAGGGTTGCGGAGGACCGGGATGTTTGGCGCAAACTTGGGGAGGCCTATGTCCAGCAGTGGACTGCGATTGGCTGACGACGACGACGACGACGGAATATTTATAACTACTTGAGCGAGGTTTTTTTTTACAATCATAACTTTGCACTAGGCTCTATGTTAGGTACATATATAAAAACTGTAGAGATATCTACTATTCGTATTTTTTTATTTATTTTTTACTCTATTCTCTCTTCTTACTCTACCCTACTCTACTCTTACAATAAATGCAATTCGGTTTAGAAGTAACTGTACAAAGTTATATACAAAGGTAAACAAAACATGCTAATTGTAATTGCCATACATTGGAAGTTAAAATGACGTTTATGAAGTGATCACAATAGGTTTAGGGAAACCTGGTTGAGTTTGTTGTGGGCCCTTCTCGTAATTTTAGTTTTAAGTCGTGGAGTGTGTAGGTTTCATAGGGGCTCAATTCGATATTTATTATCAAATTTGTCTCCTTTGATTCTCCTCCGTTCGCTCTATCTGACGTACACATCTTATTCATTCTAAATGGAAAAGTTATAAATAAATCAAATCAACTAAAATCTTTAAAAAAATCATATATACATATACATAAACAGTGTCTAAAACAAAAATACAAACATTCTACAAGTTATCTGTCTGTGTGTAAAAAAAAGAAATTAATTATTATATTATTATATTATTGTTAAAAATTTAATAAAAATTTTGATTTAATTAAAGCATAATACAAGACGCTAGCTCCTAGACTGTCAGACATCCGGGTATCTCATGCATTATGTATGAAGTCAGCTGATGCTATGCGCCAACACATTCTCATATAGACTTAACATAAAGTCCATGTAGAGATTGAAATATATATTTAAATTAAAAATATATTGTGAAATTAATAAAGTTAGAAGATCATCGTGGCGCAGCGAATACCTGTAAACACGACGCGACGGGTTCGATTCCCATAAGGGGAAGATGGATTTTTTTCATTTCTGTTTCATCGCTCACTTCGCTTCGCTCTTCGGGAAGATAACTTCCCGAGTGGAAATAGAAACCATTTTTCCATTTACACTTTCTTCGCTCTGGCAAGTAGGTAAAGTGCGACGTTTAATTCCACCACTCAACACGCAATGCCTTGAAAAAGGCGGAATGCAGGAAACGGAGTGTCTTAAGTCTAGATTCCCATAGTTTCTGTGGTTCCCTCTGCCTACCCTGCTACATGCGGGATAAAGCGTAAAGGTAAAAAGAAAAAAGCGAAAAAAGTTTCAATACAAATTAGATGAACTAAATTAGTTGACTTAAATAATTTATTAAACTAAATTTATTGATTAAAAATATATACATGTATATAAATATAATTTCGCAAAAACATCTCAGTTTGAAGACCGTCGTGGCGTAGAGGCGTAAGCGTCTGCCTGTAAACGCGACGGTTTGAGGGTTCGATTTCCACTCGGGGAAAGATGAATTTATCTATTTCCATTTTCTTCGCTCTCGAAACCAGGCAAAGCGCAGCGTTGAGTTCCGCTACTCAACACGCAATGCCTCGAAAAAGGCGGAAAGCGGGGACTGAGAAAGCAGGAACTAAGCAATGGAGTTTCTTAACAATAGGTTCATATGGTTCCTGCAGTTTCCTCTGCCTACCCTGCAATATGCGGGATAAAGCGTGAAGCTAAGAAAAATCTCAGTTCAGTCGTTCTCGTCTCATATACGATAGTAAATTTAAAATATATAAAAATTTCACAATTTATTTCATATTTAGACGTTTCTTGAAAACAGGTTATTTATAAAGAAACAGAAAAATAAGATTGCTCAAAATTTTTTATAGCGATATTATTACCTGCTCGTTTCACTCAAACGAGAATCGAACTCGTAACTATCGCGTATGACCGTGAACTACGATAGAGATGAAAAATATATTTTTAAAAGACACGCATTCGAAATGCAGTCCAGAAACCAGAGTGTTTCGCTGCAAAATATTTTAATTATCAATGCATTTATACTGCATAACCCACAGCGTCCATATATCAATATTTTACTCTTATTGCACTTTATAATCGTTAAAATGTTTGCAGGCGAGAAAAAAACTAGTGAAACTTTGTATTGGTTCCGTATGAAATGTGTATTTAGGTTTTGGCATAAAAATTAAATATTTTTTTAGCTTCACGCTTTATCCCGCTAACAGGGTGCTAGCAGTGTAGCCGGAGGGAACCGCAGGAAATGTGAGAACCTAGTGTTAAGTAAGACACCCCAATCCCCGGTTTACGCATTTTCGAGGCATTCTGTATTAGGTGGTGGAACTCAACGTCGCGCTTTGCCTAGTTGCTAGAGCGAAGAAAATGAAATTAAAAAATCTACCTTCCCCGAGTGGGAATCGAACCCACAAACTGTCACGTTTATAGGTGTACGCTACAATAATTTGAACTCTGAACAGACTTCTAACGTTTCGCTTAATTTTTAAGAAAAGTAAAAATAATCTTTTTCCGCCAGAGGGAAGCAAACCCGCAACCGTCGCGTTTACAATCTATTACTGTGTCGTTGTATCACGACTTTAATAAGGCTTTATAAACTTATATACCTACTTAAAGAGAACCTTATGCCATATTAATACAGTCTGTTTTCGTTTAAACACTGCTTTATATGTTGAATAGTGAAAGATAGTATTGTTTTTTTTTTCACACAAATAGGTAAAACTTTCCCTCGTATGTAATTTGAACTCGTGACATACACGTAGCGGACATAGCGACTGCGTTACTAGTGTTGCCATTTTTGTGTTTAAATTAACTACTTCTATTTTTTAGGAAATTACAAGTTTTTAGGAAATTTTACGAAATAATGAAAGAATTAACTAAAAAATATTTAAAAAAATATCAAAAATTAAGTTTCTTTAAGGTCAAGCCCAAGAAAAGGTCTGAGACATTGAAAAGCTTTTGCTTAGTCGTTGATTAAGTATTTCTTACACATTAATGAGACAGTTTCTTCATCAGATGGAACAGAATATTTATATTATTATTAAACAATCTCAATATCATTAGTGTATGTGTGTGTGTGTGTGACCAAATCTTGAAAATCTCTTCAAAATCATTTATAGCCTAAATACTAGACCTACTTAGACCTAAAAACTTTACAACAAAGCCGTTCTTTCAAATACGTAACCTTATTACTTTTTTCTTAAACTAAATTTATATATATATATATATATATATATATATATATATATATATATATATATATATATATATATATATATATATATATATATATATATATATATATATATATATATATATATATATATATATATATATATATATATATATATATATATATATATATATATATGTATATATATATATATATATATATATATAAAAACAATTTCTTCACATTTACATAGCTTAGCTTCTCCCACGGATCTCTGGCGAGCCCGGACGCCCGACACTTTGGTATTCGACCTCATCCGGCGACGACCAATTTGAATATGCCATCCGCAAATACTCAAAATACATTTTATAATTTTTTTATAAAAACACAGATAATAATAATATTTCGAAGTTGTCAAATTTGCCGCCAAAATATAATACTATAGATTATAATCTTTATTTTTTTTATGATAACTACATAAATTTATTATACTATTTTAAATTAGTATATTATACTTAAGATCTAGATAAATTGTAATGCTTAATAAAACTCTTGACTACATATTACGTATTACCATGACAATTGAAAGCGCTATTATCTTTACAATGGTTGCTTAATAATCTGTGTTACGAAATCTTAGACGTTTGTATCTTTGTCAAAGTAACTTTTTAATAGTTCCAAATACCAACACCCACGGGCGTTCAGCCTAGATCAAGCCCACGCTGAATGACCTAGACTGACGAGTAACCTTTGGTTTTACCTGTTTAAGACCAGTCTAATATTAACTTATAATCGTATGCCGCTATTGGTCCAACAGATATTGGCTAATGCTTGAATATTCTCAATATAAAATGTTGTAATTTGAAAGTAGGTTTTATATGCTTCTTAAAACTTTATTTTATCGGTCCATAGATTGTAGAAAAACTTGTTGCAAACACAGATGCATCGCATTAGTCTATTTTCCACAAATTAAAAATAATTTTTAATTGTATGCGAGTAATAAATTACAATAATATAATAAAATGTCTAGAAAAGGATAATCAACACAGTCAATAAAGTTCAGCTTTACCTTGAAAAATTAAATAAATAAATATTTTGGTGGTAGATTTTGTTTTGAGACTGTAGCCGCTGTAACTGTAACATTTGTGTGACGAATCTTAAATCTTAATCTAAGACACTAATCATAAAAGACTAAGACTACGTTTTTTTTTTTTTTTAGCTTCACGCTTTATCCCACACATGGTAGGGTAGGCAGAGGGAACTGCAGGAACCATACGAACCAGTGTTAAGACACTCCGTTACTTAGTCCCTGCTTACTCCGTCCTCGCTACGACTACGAAGACTCTTAATCACCAATCAAAGACTAATCATTTTTCATAATGCGCTTAAAGAAGTACACTTTAAAACATGAATTTTCTTACGGTACGTTGTACGCCTTTCTGCAATTACTCAATTGCATGTTGAGTGGCGGAACTCAACGCTGTGCTTTGCCTACTTGCCAGAGCGAAGAAAACTGAAATTGAAAAATCCACCTTCCCCTAACGAAAATCGAACCCACAAACCGTCACGTTCACAGATAGACGCTACGCCTCTGCGCCACGACGGTTCATAAAATTACACAATATTTAGTTGTGCAAAATAGATCTCGTGTTATAACACGAGGAGGAGGAGGTGCGTGACTGACAGGACCTTGTTCTGTTGCTGCTAACGGAAAATGTAAAAAATATAAAATGGCGATTAGGAAACAGGTGACAGTCAGATAGCTAATAATTAAAATATTGTCAAGAATTCAATGCCTGAATACTCTATCAAGATAAGAACTGGACCGTAGAAGAGAGGACCACCGTAGACCTGTCTGCCTGTAAACGCGACTATTTGTAGGTTCCCTTCCCTTTTGAGTAAGATAACTGATATCAGGGTTGCTATGAGCGAACAAAACTATTATATCTATTATATATAGCTTCTCGCTTTTATCCCGCACATGGCAGGGTAGGCAGAGGAAACTGCAAAAACTATATGGTGTTAAGATATTCCGTTGCTTATTCCCTGCTTTCTCCGTTCCCGCTTTCCGCCGTTCTGGAAGCATTGCGTGTTGAGTTGCGGAACTTAACGCCGCGCTTTTGCCTAGTTGCCAGAAAATAGAAAAATCCATCTTCCCCGAGAGGGGAATAGAACCTAGAAACCGTCGCGTTAAAGGCAGACGTTGCGCCTCTGCGCCACGACGGTCCTCTAAAATAAACTATTAATTTATATGTATTTCACATAAAATACCATGTGTAAATATTGTTACAATTTTTTTCATAATTCGTATCACATTGCAAAATTACTACGTAAATCTCGGTTATGTACATATACGAGTGTATATAACCGAGATTTTCGATAGCTTTCTCGCTAAATCGCTATTATCTATGATTAAGAAAAATAATATACCTTGCAAAAATATATAAGTGGAAATTCTTTTAAAACAAAACAAAATATTAAGTGCAATCAATCCTTACATATAAATAAAGTTAAAGTCTTATAAATTCAATATGTAAATTCAAAATGGCTGTTATTTTTCGAGTGCGTAATTATTAACACGATACCAATACTAGTATTTTTTTAAATCTTCTGTGTATGTCTTTCTGTTAGTTCGAGCTAATCTCCGGAAGTACTGAAAAATGTTTATGATATTTTTTTATTTTGAACCAATATCAAGTTTTTTTATGAAATCTTTTACTTAAAGACAGTAGAAGTTCAAATCAATGAGTTTATAGTGTTACGTGTAAATTAACTGTAATATGTGAAATAAAATAGGTTATTAAAAGAAATGAAAGAATTTCCACTAATATTATAGCACTGGGAACGCCTTAATTAAAGTATTGAACTGAAGTAGCATAATATTATGAAATAATGCAGTCATTAAAGCTATTTTTGTACTATCGACTGTTGAGTCGTGCAACTACCAGCCTTGACCCTGTAATTGCCTTAGGAAATTTTAAAAGCATTATATATGATGCATATTTCAAGACATTAAGACCGTGTATGCTCAGTGGTGCAGCGTCTTTACAGGCAAAGGCACTTGGGGATTCAATCCTACACAAATTATATACAAAAATCTTGATACGCAAATTGCGACTATAAGCTCTGCCACTCTCCACGAAATTTCTAAACATTTAGACGGAAAATAGAGAGCATAGAGTTTTAGCACTATTTGGCCTCCACCAATCCTACAAAGTTCTACAAAATTATTATACAATACGCTCGAAGTACAAGCATAGTACATGAAACGCCTATAGCGAACTGAAGGCTGTATTGGAAAACTAATACGTGATTACGTGATGATTTACGTGAGTTTGGGCAGTTTTATGTCTGGATTTTGAAAATGCCTTAGCTTTTCATGTACTTTTTTTTATTTTTTTTTTAATATTTACAATAGCAACACCACAGACTCTTGGTCACTACCAATTTGAACTTGAAACAATTTTATTTTCTTTATAATAGTACAAACTAATATTTCTTATTTTATTTTTCATTGTGTTGGTTTACATTTTGTTTTTTAGTCTTAATTTTTTTGTTAATTGACGCTTAGAGCACAAAGTGAGTGCAGTGCAGTGATTAGGATTGCCGTTCTAAAAAAATACTTAAAGAAAACATAAAAATTTTAACGCCGCAGGATTTGAACATGCGCCTCTTAAAAACTGTCGAAGTACTCTCACCACTAAGCCATGCGTTGAAATTCTTATATGCTTTATACAACTTATTGCGATTTAGCATCTCTGTAGGGCGATATTGACAAATTTTTGTGCAGCAGTTTTTTTTATGGAATAACACTTTAAAAATCATAAAAATATTTATAATTTAAGTATAGGCTTAATGGACTCCTTTAACAAATGCAATAACGCTCACCACCGCTAACCTCTTCTCTCTATAAAATAATAATGAAGAATAATTTTTGTTTTTAGTTGAACTTGACAGAAATCTTGACATCATTGTATATTACAACATCGAGAAAAATCCAGTTAATTACGTTAACAAGGACGTCGATTTATAATTATTAATTAATAGACCAAGCATGGCGTAATTAATGATAATAAGATAACAATTACTCCCTTTTTTTCTTCAAGTAATGCAATATGTAGTACCTATATATTTCCTTATTTCATGATTCACATAATATATGTATATGTATAGGGCTGTCGTGGCACAGAGGTGCAACGTTTGCCTGTAAACGTGACGGTTTGTAGGTTCGATTTCCATGTGGGGAACAAAGATTTGTCTATTTCTATTTTTTTCGCTCTGGAAACTGGACAAAACGCGTCGTTGAGTTCCGCCACTCCAAGACACCGTAGTGGCTTGAAATTCTTATTGCTATACTCGTATAAGCATGTATGATACTATCTACCAACATATGTTTCGCCAAATATCTATATCTATTTTATATATGTATATCTATTTTTTAATATATTAAATTACTTTAAGAAAATTTATAAAAAGTTGGATCCAGCTGTATTTAAACTTGCGTCTATTGGAAATCGTCCAAGAGTCAATGAGTGATACAATCGTCCAGTGTCAAACTTGAGAAAATAAGGAGGAGCTTAGTATTATATGACTTTGATTTTTCAGTTGAGAAACTATTTTTCTATTAAAAGTTCATCCTACATATGGACTACATAAATAAAATTACTGAATAATAAAATAAATAAATTTTCAGAAAACGTGAGAAAATTTAACGTTGAGGAATTAGAACCTGTTCTTCTTGATACAACTCCTTCTTATATTCTTCCCTCATACATACTAAAGTATGTAAAAACGTTTAAAATATCCAATAAATATTTAATAAATTAAATAAATTACCGCACAGACAATTAATAAGCTGTATTTCATACGTAATATTGTTAAATTATTTACATATTAAGAATAATTAGAAATAAAATATACAATATCGTTATGAATACAATAATTTAAACATTCATATAAATTAGTCAAATTATATGTATACTCTGTGCGGGTCGGTGTTGCCATATTATTTGCATTTGACATTTGTCGAGTGTCGCGCGCGCTGACCTTGAACAATGACATTTCGGAGAAGGGAGACGGAGTTCCTTTGATATGCAATAAAAACCAAAACATATATAACTATAGTATAGTTTACGTAATACATATAACTTGTATGTTATCAAATAAATATATATGTATGTTACTTAAAAGAACATCAATCGTTAATAGGTTTTATTATTTTTTAATTGACTTAAGCAATAAATAGAATGACATTTGAAATAAATCTTTGAGAACTCATTAGATATAAAATTATGATCTTATTTTGTATAAAAATTTCGTAATAGATGAGACTTCATAGAATAAAACCTTGAAATTAACATCATGAACGTATAAATTAAACTTTTTTATAAGTACGAATGTTGTGGAAAAGTTAGATAGATTTTTATATATTAACAATAAATATATAAAACTTATCTAGAAAAATAATCAAAAACTTATTTAATCTTTATATTATTATTAAAAAAAAACGAATTATCAACGCCATACGGAACCTCCACAGAGTATCCATCACTAAGCATTCCATACGCTCCCAGATCGCAATTTTTTTTTGTTTTAATATTATTTTTAAATCCGGCAACGGTCCGCGCTCTAACGTCGCATCGCGGCGCCATCGGATAATTAACATTATTCAACCAGTTTTATAATTTTAATCAATTCACAGTGATTTGGAGGACGTATTGGTTTGAAAATCTCCTACGTAGCTAAAACTCAGTTATGTCTGTGATACTGTGTGTACGCCACGTGTGTTGCCGATTTTATGTTCTTTTTTTTAATGTGCATCCGAACTGAGGTATGAATTTTTTGATTTTATCTGTATTTTATTCCCGCCATTTTTTCTTTCAATTTTGTGTTGTTTTAAATTAGGTTATTTTATATTGTATTTTTTTATTGGTATATTAAATTGTTACGTAGTTTTTAATATTTGTGTGTCACGTGAAATATTAAAAGGCAAGTTCGTTCACGTTAACATGGTAATTGTAAAATACATATAATAATTTAAATAAATCATAATTTCCAATTTTACCTTTTGCGTATATCTTATATTATCTATATAAGATACTATATTTAAGAATTAGTTGGTATACATAAATATACATAAATAAAAATGTTCAATGACTTAAAATAAGAAACTTATACATATATTCATATAAATATTGTCCACCTTTTGAACTATTGCATAATATTTGTGATATATATATATATATATATATATATATATATATATATATATATATATATATATATATATATATATATATATATATATATATATATATATATATATATATATATATATATATATATATATATATATATATATATATATATATATATATATATATATATATATATATATATATATATATATATATATATATATATATATATATATATATATATATATATATATATATATATATATATATATATATATATATATATATATATAACAAATATTATATATTTATATAAGCTTTTTTACACGTTTTACTTACATTTATAAATATAAACGGTAAAATTGTACAAAATGTCGGTATTTACACTAACTAGACTAAAACGACTTATTAAACAGGTTGCACGCAAGTGTAGACCAGTTGTTCAACTTTGCGCACTTATTATAGTTTCTTGCATGCAATTATTTAAATATATTGGCCCTTTTTTAATATAAGTACAGATTAAGAGAACCTAGTTTTAAAGAAAATTTCTTAGTGGACTCTGGTCTGCACCTTTTATTGAGAAACAAAAACAAATTTCTATTCTAAGGGCATATACGTTGTATTAGGCACCTTTTCCACGTTCAAAATTTAAATAAATTAAAAAAAAATGAGGTTAGGTTAATAAATATTTTTTTTCTATATTAAAAATTTTAAGCCTCTAAAAGTCACTTACGTCACGTCATACCAGACGTTTGACGTCAATATTTATGAACATCACTGAAGCTATCTATGCTAAGAATTAAGAATTTAAAAAAAAAAAACTTTTTTTAGTATATAAAAAAAAGCATAAGTAAGTAAGTTTTATGATACAATTTCATTTAAATTATTTGCTCCATATGTTAACCTCTCCAGCCAAATTTGAATTAACTATAATACCTTTATGTTAAAAAATAAGTTATATATATTATAATTTTATAAATAACTTAATTAACTCTTACTTAACTCGCGGCGTTGAGTTTCGCCACACAACACGCAATGCCTCGAAGTAGGCGGAAAGCGGGGACGGAGAAAGCAGGGACTAAGCAACAGAATGTCTTAACACTAGGTTCAAATTGTTCCTGCAGTTCCCTCTGCCTACCCTGCAATATGCGGGATAAAGCATGAAGCTATAAAAAAAACCTATTAGCATTTTCTAGTTATAATTGGCCCTCATTTCACATTTGATCGATTTAAAATTTAAACAAACAAAATAAACGAGAAAAAATAATTTAACTATTATCGATTAAATTTAATCGACTTTAGCTTTGCTAATCTTTAAATCGATTAAAATAAGGCGATTTTAATCGACTTTGCTATAAAACGATATTTCTAGAAACTCCACGTCACTTATCATAGTTATGTATAATTCCGGTTTTACCATATAATATTCTATAACTTTGTAGGGTTTTAATGGTTATTGTTTATGTAAATTATATTACAATGGCATTGTAAGTTTAAGTAATAATGTAAAAAAAACTTAAATAAAACAAGTAAATTTGAACGCAGTAACATTTTTATATTTCTTTGTGTATTTTTCTATACTTAGTGTATATTAACACTTTAAATATAGCAGGGTAGGAGAAACTTAGTGCTAAGACACTCCGTTCACTTTTGCTTTATCTCTTCGCTCTATCTCAAAAATTACCAATTACCAATTACCAATTACCAACCGTCATATACAATCAGAAGTCCAAAAATAAATATATTTAATTTCTTTTATATACAGTTGTATCGTTTTACAGTTAGTTAATTGCCGATGTAATTGCAATTAAAATCACTGGCAACAATTTGTCCTGATTAAGTTACTAAATGTCGTCTCTGAGTAATGGCCGTTGATGTTTCAAAAACTATGGACTATTTAATTAAATAATTCTTCAACATAATCAATTTTTATTTTGTGGGTTTAGATATATATCTACATTTTCCTTATGTATAAAACTTAAGGAATTGGTTTATAGACCTAACGAGAGGACCGTCGTAGCGTAGAGACGCAGCGTCTGCCCGTAAACGCGACGGTTTGTGGATTCGATTCCCATGAAAGGAACATGGATTTTTAATTTATTTTTTCTTCGCTCTCTCAACTAGGCAAAATGCGGCGTTGAGTTCTGCCACTCAATACACAATGCCTCGAAAGCGAGGAACAGAGTATCCTAACATTCTTGTCGTTCCCTCTGCCTACCCTACTATGAGCGAAATATAGGATGAAGCTAAAAAAAAGCAGACCAATATAGAGCATAAGTGAATTAAAACTTTAAAATTTAAAATCCGTTGATTCTGAGATCTTAGGTTACTTACACTATATAGACTAAGTTTCTGTATTCGCTGCACTTCCCTTCTGCCTACCCTGTATTAAATAAAGTGTGAAGACAAAAAAAATCATTTAAAAATCTTTCCTTCGTGTGGTTTAACAATTTAAAAATCCTAAAACTATATCTTAATAATGTTTCCCTAAAGTAATAGTTACAAATTTTTGGCTTGTTTTAACTTATAGATATAGATATATAGCAGATAAGCAAAACGAATTAAACCTCGAGCAAAGCCACGAATCGAACTAGTCATGATCTAAGATAGAGCGTTGAAGCAAATCTAATATTACTATAAACCTTGAAACAAGTTGCCAAGTTACATAATTAACATAGCGTATCTCATTAACTTGGCTTAGACTATAAATTATTATAAAAAAACTACAACCGAGGGTGATACGGACAGGAAGCGAGGTATATTATTCTAAAGGTTATTTATTAATAAACGTAAAAATGTTAATTCAAATTCAGTTGTTATTAATTTGATATTGTAATGTTATTAGGTTATAATTTAACAGTAACAAGTTTTTGCTAAAGTATTATTATTTTAGCAAAAAATTTAAATGTGTGTGTACATGTGTGTGTGTGTGTGAGTGTGTGTGTGTGTGTGAGTGTGTGTGTGTGTGTGAGTGTGTGTGTGTGTGTGTGAGAGAGAGAGAGAGAGAGAGAGAGATTTTAATATTAAAAACATACACACTCGTACACACATACTTCTTTAAAGGAAATGTAACTATTTCCCAACATAACGTTACGCTTAAAAAAAGGCAAAACGCAGCGTTGAGTTCCGCCACTCAACACGCAATGCCTCGATAAAGGAGAACATAGCAGGGACTAAGCAACAGATTGTCTTAACACTAGGTTCCTATAGTTCCTACAGTTCCCTCTGCCTACCCTACCATGTGCGGGATAAAGCGTGAAGCAAAAAAAAAAACGTTTAAAATCTTTCCTAAGTGTAACACTTTAAAAATCACAAATATATGTATATTTTAATAATATTTTAGCTTCACGCTTTATCCCGCACAAGGCAGGGTAGGCAGAGGGAACTGCAGGGACTGTGGGAACCTAGTGTTAAGACACTCCGTTGCTTAGCCCCTGCTTTCTCCGTAATTTCCCAAAAGTAATAATTACAAATTTTTGGCTTGTTTTAACTTATTTTGAAGAACTTCCTTCTCATTTTACACCCAGCCATATGTTAAAAAGAAGGCAAATAAAATTCAATATAAATTAAATCTTATACCGTACTCTACACACAAATTTAAAACCACACTATTTAACATCTCAATATCGTTGTAACTCTAATGTTCGTGCAAATATTTTTATCTTTGCTTAATATATTATCTCTCAGATAGATTTATCTAGTGGTTATGTATATGGCGGATAAACTAACATATAAAAAAATTGTTGTTTAAATATGAGTCAATCGTATGAGTCATAAAACGTTTTGATTTTGGCTGATTAGTCATTTTATGACAGTTAAGGTGAAATCATGTTTTAAATAAGTTAAATACTTGTGAGAAATAGATATTGTTCTAAAAAAAAATTATTAATAAAGACAGATATATACAGTATTTTTTAAATAATTTACTTATATTGGCAAAGGTGACGGAAAACGGAGAATTTTGTCACTAAATTAGCACGCTTAACTTGCACGCGTGATGCAGCGTGAAGCTAAAAATATATATATGTAAATGGGAACTTTTAAAGGTTTCTTTATTTGTTAATAAGATAATGATTAAAAAGATAATATGTATAATATTTTAAAAGTCCTATAGTGTTCATAATAATAGTAACAAGCAGTGACAAAATTTAACAAGTTAGTTTATTGCGAAATTTTTAGATTTAATTTCAAGACATTCATAAAAGAGATGTTTCATCCAATACTTATTTATTTTTTTAAGAGAGTTCTTAGTGTGACAGAAAAATCTGAGTCTGTTCTTTATCTGTTAGTAAAAAAAAACATAAATTTCGTCGACTTAGTACGATACGATACGACAGAGTATATATGCATATTACAAATAAATAAATAAATATAATAATATATTGCCATAAACAAAAATGCCAAACTAACAAAGATTCCTAAAAGTTTGCCCACGAAAAAAAAAACGAATGGAAAAAAACACGACATCCTTGACTCCATTGCCTTAATAGACAACCAGTTTTAGAGACCTTTCAAAACATTATTATTGTAATAAAATCGAGTTTTATATACATTGGTCGTTGAATATGTTAATTCTAATGTGTAATGTATTCAGTTTCACATTTTAAAATGTTATTTAAGAGGCATGTGCCAAAATATTAACGTCTTTTTTTGTTTGAATGAAACAAGAGGATTTTTGGCGTTTTAATAATCTGTTTCAGATGAAAAATATCAAATAAATGTGCATTTGTCTTTAATTTTAAAAAAGTAACAGGTCTTAAACATTATGGAAACCGTTTAAACCATAGGTTTCTCTATCTTACTTAATATTCAGTAAATTATTATGTCTATGTCATATGATATAGACATTTTTAACAGGAGTAGAATTTTAATTATTTTCAATAGTCTGTCTTGAAGGCCTTTTAATTTTTAAACATTTAGTTGAAACAGCAGCGTATTAGTGCTGCTGTGTTTCGTCTGGTGAGTGAGAATTCCAGAACCCCATAAAGGGGGGTTGGTCTGGGTATTTGGTTGGCAACGCATCCACATCTATGGGCGAGGGTGTCCACTTAACATCAGGTGGCCCGTTTCCCATCTTATAATATAAAAAAAATACCTATTAGGTAGATCTAAACCTACCTAAACGACCAAAGTCAATATACTACATGACTTTGAGGACATGCAAAGTATTCTCCTAAGATCGTTTGCCTCTTAACCTCTGTCACTTTGTGAAGGTCACAAAAACGTGTTATAATAACAAATTTGCATACAATTTCAATTAAGATAATGATTTTTGTTTAGTGTTTAATGTTTTTGTGTTGAAATCTATATGTGTTTTACGTTGTTGCTTTACGAAAAACAACGTTGACAACGTAAAATTGTGAGTAGTAAAAATAAAATAACACCAGACAGACAGACAGTGTGGACCTAGTATAGCCAGAAAAAAATGATTTTACAAAAACATATTATTATTTTTTATTTTTATTTTTTTATTAATTTATTTATCACTTCATTCTCTATTTCCCGCCAAATATTCTAGACATTTTCCTTGAAGCGGTAGATCTAAAACGCCTCGCTCTGTATATACTATAATAACATTCACTAACTGATAAAGTCCCAGATAGAAAATATTGCACATAAAAAAAAATACAAACGAAATATATAAAAGAAAATTTCGTTGATAATGGTGGAGTTATTTCTAAAAGAAATCTCTTCCAGCCAACCAGTGAAAGTGAGAAAAAAAGCGGGAAAAGATAAGAGGAAATATATATATGTTGTCTAGTTAGTTAAAGATCAAATTTCACAATTCTCAGATAGAGCTATCTAGCAGATAAGTGATGACCATCTGTTAGATAGCATTAACTACAGCTATGTCTAGTTTAGTCTATGCGAAACTCTTTCCGTGTCCGATGAAATTGGCCTTAGACGTTTATATGCAGCTTAAAGAGAATATATTTTTAATACTAGTTTAAATTTAAAATATATTTTATTATTTACATATAAAATACAACTAGAGGTCACCACTTAACACAAAACCATTATTTTGGCAAAAAGAATTTACCACGACGACGGAATGCTTTAGAATATTAAAAAAAAATGTGTATAATGTAAAAATACCCGCAGTTATTAAAAGTTTATTCGAAAAATATATTTAAATGTAAACTAGTAAATTAGTCTACAGAGAAAAAGTAATACCACATCACAAAATGAAAGCGCGTTGAAGTCTTTTATATGACAAATATAAACGTTTTCGATTAGAGTGTCTGTTCTTGTGTCATTAAGTTAGCTTTTCACGTAATTTATTTATCATATATTCAAACTTAACATATTAAGGTGATTAAATAAATTCTAGTTAAATTGTATGACATATTACTATTAATCTCGAATTTATGAAAATTTGTAGATAAAGAGAAGAAGAAACTGAAAACCTTATGTAAATATCTTTTATTTACATAAGGGTTTCCGTTTCTTCTTCAAAATTTTGTGATAAGTCTACTATATAAGTCCTAGGGAGGAAACTATTTATCTTCTATGAATTCACCGAGCGAATGAGTTAGATTGAAAAAGGAGATTTAAAAAAAATATAGATGACAATTATAAACAGGTCTAGATCTTTTAGCAAACTATAGATAGAATTCGCTTTTATACCTCTTGCGTACAAGTTAAAAACTGAAAGGCTTTAAAACGCATAAAATGTCAGATATTAAACTGCTAGTTAATGGTGTCTATTAGATATTTCTATGTAAGACCTGTGAATTAAGGTTGTTATTTATCTGCCACACAAGGAGCAGATTTAGGGCCAGTTTCACTAATTGCTGATAAAATCTCAGATAGGAAATATATTCCTTGTCTGGCAGTTTTGTAGCTTCACGCTTTATCCCGCACATGGCAGGGTAGGCAGAGGGAACCGCAGGAACCACGGGAACCGAGTGTTAAGACACTCCGTTGCTTAGTCCCTGCTTTCTGCGTCCCCCCTTTTTTTCATAAATCTCAAAAACAAATATCTAGCAAATAATTAACTCTTTAAACTGTTAGCCTTTATATAGTAGAAAGCATTAACTACCACCTATCTGAGACCTTCATCCGCTTTCAGGGTAACCTGCACTTAGTATCTAGGAAATTATCAGGAAGTAGTGAAACCATTCCCAAACATTTCCTGTTGAATTTATTATTAAGACCTAATGATTTAAGTATTTTATTGAGTAATCGTAACAATTTTATATATTTTGAACGAGTGACCATTGTTTATATTTGCGAAGTACCAACCACTGTTCCACACAGTAAGAAGTTAATCAACTACATAAAACTAGTTCACTTTGACTATTATCAGCAAAAGCAGCGTAAGGAATTCCATTTAGATTTTTTGCTTAGACTCATAATTAATATTATTAATATAATTAGGTAATGTACGAGGATTCGTGTAGAACTGAAACGTGTTTTAATTACAGAACAAAAACGTTTGGGCATTTCCTAGAGTCTTTTGTTTAATTTAGATTAGAGATATAGATATACATATTTTATATGTAATTTTTTTTATTTTTAATTCAATTGTTATTAATAACGTAACTAAACGCCGCTTTATAGTGATTTAATTTGTAAATAATAATTATACGATTGTTTTGAGAAGCGTCGTGACGCAGAGGCGTAGCGTTTGCCCGTCTGCCGGTTTTTGGGTTCGATTCCCACTCGAGTAACGGATTTTTCATTTTCATTTTCTTTTCTCTGGTAACTAAGCAAAGCGCGGCGTTGAGTTCCGCACGCAATGTCTAGAGGCTTTGCGAGTGTTTTAACACTAGGTTTCAATGGTTCCTGCGGTTCCCCCTGCCTACCCTGCCATTTGCGGGACAAAGCGTGAAATTATTAAAAAAAATTGTAAACACTAACAGTAAGTAACATTATAGTCAATTTAAGAAGAAAATAAAGAAAAAGAAGAAGAAGCTGGGATGTTGACCTAGCCTCTCCTTGGCTTTGTCTGTATCTTACGATGTTTCAGACATAGCCTGATAGAGGTTACGTTTTGTCCCATTTACTTCTACGCTAGAAGATAAGGAGAGAAGAGAACTTTCAAGAAGAATTTAAGTACAGTGAAGAATATTCAACGATATATGTTATATGTTTTCTTTTTTATATACCAATAAGTAAAAGATGTAATAACATACATATTTAAACATTTTTCTTGTGCAAAGTTTTATAACTTCTATGACACTAAGAACTAGTATATAAATATATTGTTTTTTTTTTTTTGAGAACAAAGGAGAATGTACGGTGAAAAAGGAGATATTTATAATTGTTTAAAAGGTAAAATTTCCTATAACAAAATTAACAGTTATCTAAAATATATAAGTCATCGATTTGTCAAACAACAAATAAAATACAGAATAAAAAAGGCACAGATAAAAAAGTCTGTCAAAAGTTATTTTTTTTTATACTCTTGTACTTACAAGTTTTATACTCAATTTGTATGCAGTAGAAGTATGGAGAGATATACTGAAATCTCGTTATACTTTTTTTGAAAGCTTATCTAAAAGTAAAAAATTTGGTTAGGTAGAGAGAGGCTCGGATAGTGGAAGTAAGTTACTCTCTACCTAACACACGATGGTGATGCCATACAGTACTAAACTATAAAATGTTAAAAAACACCCAAAAAATATGAATATTATCATTTTCCACATACTAAATCCATATATTTATATATTTCCATAGCGCTTATTCAATTCGACATTTATCAATCATTTATTTTACGTATTAATAAAAAAGAAATAATTGACTTATACTCGTCTTGGGTATAATGTCTTTCAATTAATTTTTTAATTAAATTTTTATTTTTTTGTACGCCTACACATTTAGTTCCCACATACCCGGGTTAGCTGTCAGAAAATACTCCTTAGCATTAAACCTGCCTGTTGTGCATTTATTTTTTTAAATTAAATAAAGAAAAAATATTTAATTAGAGAAATAATACTATTTATTATGTTATTTTGCTACGAATACAATGCAATAATTGTGAAGACACATAACATCCAGAACTAAAAAAGTTAAAGAAAACATATTCGAATTCTGAGATTATAGTTGTTCTAAGTCAAAGCGCGGCGTTGAGTTCCGCCACTCAACACGCAATGCCTCGAAAACGGCGGAAAGTGGGGACGGAGTAAGCAGGGACTAAGTAACGGAGTGTCTTAACACTAGGTTCTTATGGTTCCTGCAGTTCCCTCTGCCTACCCTGCCATGTGCGGGATAAAGCGTGAAGCTAAAAAAAAAAAAATAGTTGTTCTATGCAGAAACATATATTAAAATTTTTTTGTACAATTTTCGTCAGGGGTCTTGATTAGGTAACACATATTTTGTAACTCATTGTCTTACTTACCTTATATTTAACCTAACGTTACCCTTTAATTATTTGTTACTAGTATTACCCTTACTCGTTATGAATATTAATTTTTTTTAGCTTTTTTAAGCTGGAGGAACCACAGACACTGCTGCAGCCCAGTGTTAAGACACTCCGTTTCCCCCTTTTCATTTTTGTGTGGTACGGTGTTGAGTGGCGGAACTTAACGCTGCGTTTGTCTAGTTACCAGAGCGAAGGAAAAAATTCTAACTTCCTAGTGTGGAAATCGAATCCACAAACCGGCACTCGACTGATTATATATAATATTAAAAGTTTCATTTAAACATTACTTTATAAACATATATAAACAAAAGAAAAAGATAAAATCGCTTATTTTACTGTCAAATTCATAAACCACCTAATAAATAAAAATGAAGTACGTAATCCGATCACGTATAAGCGATACAAAAGCTTGTAAACAGTGCTTGTTAACGTACAGTGAATTTAAATATCGGCTAAAAGAGGCCAAAATACCTTGTTATTGCCTTGATGGTAAGATTAGAATTTATCTAAGTATATCTAGATATTTTCTTGAATATAGTAAGTGACTCGTGGCTTTGCCTGCCGCTATACATTCTACCATCACTATTTTTACAATACATACAAATAAGTCTCGTTAATCACTCTATTTATTAGTGGAAATCGCATTGAGGACCGTCGTGGTGCAGAGGCGTAGCCTCTACCTGTAAATGCCATGGTTTGTGGAAACGAGGCAAAGCGCGGCGTTGAGTTCCGCCACTCAACACGCAATGTCTCGAAAAGGCAAAAAGCAGGGACGTTCAAAGCAGGAAATAAGCAGACACTAGGTTCCTATGGTTCCTGCAGTTCCCTCTGCCATGTGCGGGATAAAAACGTGAAGATATAAAAAACAATACGCATTAATATCTGGTGCTTCATTTGAAGGATTACTGACTATTTTTTATAGAATAAATCTCGGGGAAAGCTTATTAGTAAGTAAGACTTAATTGATTAGATAGTTGGAAAGAATGGTAAAAATATATATGAAGCAAAAGTGAGTGATAAGAGAGGTAAAGGGAGGCCTCGGTTGACTTTCGAAGACACAATGACAGTATAGAAGATACTGGAGGAAGGTCGCATGAAACATGAGGACTCCCCGGAGAGCGTATATGAAGAGGTTAATAACTAACCACTCAACACTCAATGCCTCAAACAGGAGTAAATGGGAAACGGTATATCTTAACACTAGGTTGTCAAAGTTCCTGCGGTTAATTCTGCCCACTTTAAATCGTGAAGACGCCTTTCGAGGCATTGCGTGTGGCGCAATTCAACGCCGTACTTGTCTAATCGCCAGAACAAATATAAAGGAAATGAAACAATCCACCATCTCCAGGTAGGAATCGAACCCATAAACCGTTGCACTTCGGGCACACACTGCGCCTATTTATATTTTTAACTATTTAAAACTTGCTTTAAGTTATATGTATCTGACATTAGAATTCAACGAAAAAAAAGGTAATATCTTCATTATATTTATAAAAAAATAGATTATTTGATTTTTAATAATATTATTTGCAACGCAAAACAATGTCTACTAAAGTTTACAAAAGTAAAAAAAAGATTAAAAAAAAATAACAAAAATGCTAAGCTTAAGGTATTTATAATCTAAATAATAATAGTGTAATGTGTGGAGACCTAAATGCATTATTTATTTATTATCTATATTTTTTATTTAATTATTGACTGTACTATTTGTTCCTTTTAAAAATAAAGATAACAAATCTGTGGAAACCAAAATGGATTATTTATTTATCATATATGTTTTATATTCAATTATTGACGTACTATTTATATCTTTTAAAAATAAATAGATTAAAAATTAAAATATAGTAAATTATTAGCCCAAAGCGATTTGGGGCAAGTTCGTACTCTGACGTCATACGAGACGCCCTTGGTGCGCGCGCGCATGTCTCGGCTTGATATTTAAAAATCAACACATGATACTTAGAGGACGTCTAATAATAGGTCGTGTAGCTGAATTTTCGACCATATTAGTTTCTGATAGATTAACCGAAAGAAACTCAAAAAATACTTTATAAGTTATGAAATTTTGTTTTTTTTTTTAGATATCTAGGTCATAGATTAATCTTAGAACAAAATTCTTCTAAAATTAAAGGAGGATGAAGAAAATACGACAAAATATGAAAATTTTACTAAGAAGATTTTAAAGTATTGCTCTAAAAACTTAAAACTTATGTTAAAATAAAAATGTTAAAAATTTAAAGCAAGTAAATCTACAATCATGTGGATTAAAAAGTAGGGACGAAGAAAGCAGGGACTGAGCAACGGAGTGTCTAACACTAGGTTCCCGCGGTCCCTGCAGTTCCCTCTGCCTACTCTGCCATGTGAGGGATAAAGCGTGAAGCTATAAAAAAAGTGGCTTAAAAATTTAATTATTATACATTCGTAGCGTTATTATATTGAAAACTGAAACTTATTATTTTTATAAAGGCTTTTTTGCAATATCAATATATTTATTTTTATTTAAATTCTAGGAGAATTGTATAAATTAAATATTTCTTCATACTCATGTAATGTCAAACACGCTCTCCATCTTATAACGTCACAATATTTTTGTTTTTTTTTTAGGTTAGCATAGGCAAAGAGAACCGCAGGAACTGTGGAAACCTATTGTTAAGGTACTCCGTTCTCTGCTCTCCGGCTTTTAGAGGCATTAC
Organism: Dione vanillae; assembly: GCA_037178615.1. NCBI lineage: Eukaryota > Metazoa > Arthropoda > Insecta > Lepidoptera > Nymphalidae > Dione > Dione vanillae. The sequence goes on along the minus strand of JAZFAU010000307.1, from coordinate 67,869 downwards.
GTGTTGAGTGGCGGAACTCAACGCCGCGCTTGCCTAGTTACGTCTTGCGCCACAACAGTTCACTTTATTTTTGTTACTTAATAATATATTTTTATACATCTTAATTGCCAATAATGAGAGGCAAATGGTCTGTTTTCTCGTCGCCGCGTTAGGGATGAAATCTGACGTTATGTATTATTATAGTTTCTCATTGAAACTCAACTCCGCGTTTTCTCTTCTTATCTCCAAGTAGAATAAGCACTGCGTTAAGATCCGTCTCTCTAAATAATTTAATAACAGACCATCGTGTCAAAGTGGAACGGTGTTTAACTCCAAAGGTTTAAGTATTGAGTTCTATTCCACTAGGTTAGAATGAATTAAATAATTTTACGGAAAGCAGGGAACGCAGTTTCTTAACACTAGGTTCCCAAGGTTCCTGAGGTTCCCTCTGCTTACCCTTGAAAACGCCGTGTTTGCCTAATTGTCAGAGCGAAAATGTAAATGAAGTAATCCATCCTCTCCAAGTGCGAATCGAACCCACAAACCGTCGCACTTCAGACAGACCCTGTCCCATTTTTAATACTGGCTTGAAATTGTACGTATTTGAAACTAGCATTCAATGAAGAAAGTTATAATCTTCATAATATTTACAGAAATATAGATTGTTTGATTTTTAATAATAGTGTTTGCAGCGTAAAAATTATTTTTTCTAAAGTTATTAATATAATAGAAACTGGATCTAACGGAAGAATTGTTGTTGTGAGATATAGAGTTTTCCAATAGGGACGCTTGAACTTTGACAGCTGATTGCGGCCATGTTGTTTGAGTGACAGCTGTCAAATGCAGTGTGTTATATTCATTCCGTCTTCCCAAACCACTATGGCAGGTTACAGTGTCGAGCAGCACGTGAAAATCATAAAATTGTTTTATGAAAATGGGTCTTCAGTTCAAGCAACGTTCCGCGCACTTCGCCCGTTTTACGGTCGCGATGATCGTCCTGCCGAGTCGACTATCCGTCGATTGGTGGACAAATTCGAGTCAACTGGGTCAGTTAACAATCAGCCAGTTCCCGTGCGTCAACGTAACGTGAGATCTGCCGAGAATATCGCCGCTTTGCGCTTCAGTGTCCTCGAAAACCCGCGGCAGTCAATTCCGCGTCGCGCCCAGGAACTCGGCCTTTCGCAGACGACAACTTGGCGAATTTTGCGTTGTGACTTGAGCCTGCACCCGTACAAGATCTCAAGGTTAATGACCATAGACAGCACTGTGTGTTCGCTGACTGGGCATTAGAGCAGTTGGAAGTTGACGCCGATTTTGGCAAAAAAATCATCTTCAGCGACGAGGCGCATTTTTGGATGACAAGCAAAATTGCCGTATTTGGGACGAGACCAATCCACACGAGGTTCACCAAGTGGCAATGCACCCGCAGAAAGTGACTGTTTGGTGCGGATTTTGGGCCGGAGGCGTGATTGGTCCGTATTTTTTCGAAAACGATAATGGTGTGGCCGTCACCGTCAATGGTGAGCGATACCGGTCGATGATAACCAACTTCTTTTGGCCTGAAATCGAGAATATGGATCTGGACAACATGTGGTTTCAACAGGACGGCGCTACGTGCCACACAGCACACGCTACGATGGAAGTTCTGCACGATCAAGCGCCCTTAATGGAAAACCCCTTATTTAGATAATCAAAACTCCGTATAGTCGGAATCGGAAATCTGGTAATCGAATTTTTAGCATACATATGTAGTAATTACATAATATTATATGTTTATTTAAAACAACTAATACATATTAGCGAAGACCAGTGTACTCAGAAATTTTGATGAAAATATTTGGTGATTTATTTACCGTTTATCAAATATGACACGTAGGTACATTTAAAGCGAGTGACCTGCAATCCGGATAACTGAGGGCCAGATAATCGAATTTCTACAGTAAGTAAAGATTTTATATCATCTAATTTATTTACGTATTATATTCTTATTTATTTTAACACCACCTGCTGCCTGCGGCTCCGCTCGCAGTTTTTAAAGGTATTACACACATTATATTTTCTAGTGGTATGCCCGAGTTAAAGTATCTTAGTAATTTGTAACATTGACCTACACAATCTTGACAATGCTAGGTACTAAATACTAATATTGTGGTTTGGTTTGGACCAACTCTCATGTAAATTATTATAAAAAAGTATTTTTTTAGCTTCACGCTTTATCCCGCACAGTGCAGGGTAGACAGAGGGAACTGCAGAAACTATTGGAACCTAGTGTTAAGACACTCCGTTGCTTAGTCCCTGCTTTCTCCGTCCCCGCTTTCTGCCTTTTTCGAGGCATTGCGTGTTGAGTGGTGGAACTCAACAGACAACAGACTTTTCCTAGTTGCTAGAGCGAAGAAAATGGAAATAGAAAAATCCATCTTCCCCGACTGGGAATCGAACCCAGAAACCGCCGCGTTACAGGCAGACGTTACGCCTCTGCGCCACGACGCGCGACGGTCAAAGTAATTACTATGACATAAATGTTTTTGAGTTTTTTTAAACCTGAAATAAATGATTTTTATATTTTTTTTGAGTATCTTTTATTTCCAAATATTATATATATATATATATATATATATATATATATATATATATATATATATATATATATATATATATATATATATATATATATATATATATATATATATATATATATATATATATATATATATATATATATATATATATATATATATATATATATATATATATATATATATATATATATATATATATATATATATATATATATATATATATATATATATATATATATATATATATATATATATATATATATATATATATATATTTTTTTTAATAAAGTGTATTTCATAGTCCGCTGCAACACAATGAAGAGAGATTTTAATTACCTATTTATGCAATTGTAGGAATGAACTTCTCGTGTGATTCTTTAAACAGGTAACGGGCACAAAACGAACGGCAGAAAAGCTTAGTAATCACGTAAATGATTTTAATTTTCATCGATTTAGCTTCAAAACTGACGGAGTTTTAAAGAAGCTTACCCCCCTTTTTCACGCCCGTTAAGGCGGAATTTCCAAAAATCCTTATTGCGTCATTCTTAATTTCTAACCAAATAATAATATTAATCGAAATAACTTCAAAACTGACAGAAATCCATATAAACTTACCTCCCCCCTTAAACCCCCTTAAAGAGCGAATTTCCAAAAAAAGATAATCTATATGCTAGCCAGGACTAATAGCTATATTACAAAAATGTTTCATAAAATTCCGTCCAGTGGTTCCTGAGATTAGCGTGTGCAAACAGACAAACTTACTGTTTCATTATATATACAGATAATGCTGTGTTACATTTATTTGATTTTAATTTAGATTCATGGATTGTTTCTGAATTTCATACAAACATTGTAATCCAAAAGGCGGATAAAATGCTAGGTTTTGTGTTTCGTGTCTCCAAAGATTTTAAGGGTATTGATACTGTAATAACATTGTTTAAGGCTCTATTTCGGGTTCCTTTCATTTTGACGTGACAACGTCTTAAATTAGGTTGCGGCTCGGAGTCACTTATGAAAAAGTAACGTAACGATTTGTCAACTGTCACCGAACTATGATCGGTCCGCCACGCGTATCACTTGACACATGTACAATGTTTTAGTAAACAACATATATTTTCTATAGTTAAAAGTGGGCAATTGATATTAAATTGGATTAATATCAAAATATTCTACCGAGAAAAAAGACGTTGTTCACAGTAAAATATTCGCCCGTAAAACCCACTTTACAGCAAACCATTTTTTAAAACTTTTACGTATGTATTGAATTCTTGACAAGCGACGTCTTGAAGAAACGCTACGATGTCAAAATATCAAATTTTTAAGACTCCCCCTTAAACCTAAGTAAAATTATTCTTGTATGTTTTTAAAATTGGTTCGCGGAGAAACCGTCGTGAAGCAGGGCAAAGCGTCTGTATCTAAACGTGACAGTGTGCGGGTCGAGTTCCACTCAACGGGAATTAGCCCTTCTCATTTTTATTTTCTTCGTTAGGATCTTATTTAGCATTTAGACAAACGCGGGAGTAAGTTCCGTCATAAACACGCAAGGACTCAAAAAACAGGCAAAAAACTGGGAACGGAGGGGATTTAACACTACGTTACCACGTTAACATTTAAAACCAAAATATAACTAACTTTATGGTCACGTGTTGCTCAAATGTCTATACTATAAGTAGGAGCAGTTTTCTCAGTAATGTAAATTTTAGGATAGTAAACATATACATAACGCTGTCTACCAAATAACGACTTTAACTAAGCAGGTTTTGGTTTCTGTGGATATTTCTATCTGAAACCTTGACCAATATTTTTGTTAATCTGTCAGATAAGGACTTATTTCTAATCGTGATTTATCAGCCGATCGATGAAAAGGGCCCTCAAAATTTCAAAAGTGCCGGACGCGGGCGCAGAGACGCAACGTCTGCCTGTAACGCGGGACATTTACTGGGTTTCGATCCCCAGTCGGGGAAGATGACATTGTTCTATTTCCATTGTTCTTTGATTGGCAACCTCAGGCAAAGCGCGGCTTGAGTTCCGACACTCAACACCGCAATGACTCGAACAAAGGCGAAAGCGGGGACAGAGAAAGCAGGAACTAAGCAGTGACGTGTCTTACACACTAGGAAATCCCACGGTTCCTGCGTTTCCCCTCTGCCTACCTGCCATGTGCGTTTTTAAAGCGTGAAGCTAAAAAAAATAATTCAAAAGTACCTTAGTAAATTAGAGTGTAGGTGCTTTAGTGCTTTTTTTTTATTTTAAACTTTGCCTTGCTTTTGAGGACTTTAATACATTTGTATTATTTTAAGTGTATGATTATATGTTCAGTACGTAAGTATGAGTGTTAAAAGATATGTCTTAGTCTTCTATATTATTCTTATATTATTTATAGCTATATTAAGTAGATTAAAAATATCCTTGTGTTTAGGATAGTGTATGTGTTTATATATCTGTGAAACATAAATGGTTTATATATTGGGTTATTTATTATCTATTTTTATATTCAATATTGACTGTATATTGTTTTTTAAAAAATATATAAAAAATTTTAAAAATGTAAAAAAATTATTCGCCTAAAGCGATTTGGGGCAAGTTCGTACTTGACGTTCATACGAGACGCCCTTGGTGCGCGCGCGCATGTCTCAGCTGTATTTAAAAGTCAAAAATGATACTGAGGACGTCTATAAAAGGTCCTTGTAGCTGAATTTCTGGACTATATTAGTCTTGATAGATTGACCGACAGATAAAGTTTAAAAAAAAAATTATAAAATGTGAAATTTTGGGCAGGCTTTTAAATTATCCTTTTTTCTCGTCGCAGATACTCCTAGAAACAAAATCCTTCTAAAATTCACGACTGAAAATGTAAAACAGTAAAAAATTTATGAACAGACCAACTCTGTAACGATATTTAAACGCCGTCTCAACAAACACTATCTAAGCTTATAATTCAACAGATTATTCTATGTAGATGTATATATATATAAAGTAATATATACTATATTAATATATATCATATATATAATAATATATATATATAATATATATATATATATTATAGTATATATAGATATATATATTATATATATATATATATATATATAGATATATATATATATATCTATATAGTATAAGATATTATTATATATATATATATATATATATCTTATCTATATATATATTATATATTATATATAGTATATATATATATATATATATATATATGTATTTCTTTGTGGATTTTTTGATATGATTCAACAATTTAATTGTAACGCAATACTTTTTGCAACCTTTTTGAGTCTTTTTTCAAAATTTAATGTCAGTAATATAATGGTTGTCTGTAGGGATTCGCTTACAGCGGATAAGGCCCGCCATTCGACATAATTTTAGTAAATTATTTTTTAAATGATGTGAAAGTTTTACTAAGGAAGATTTAACAAATGATTGTTCAAAAAATAACAAAAATTATATATGGCTTAAAAATTTAAATATTACACATACATTGCGTTACTCCACATTTTTTTTATTTTTTAATAAAGACTTGTTTGCAATCTTATATATTTTGTACTGAAAATTCTAAGAGAATTGTATAATTTAAATATTTCTTCATATTCATGTAATGTCAGGCATCCATCTAATAACGTCACAATATTGATGATCTTTATTTCTTTTTTTGAGCATCACTCTTTATCCTACTTATAGCAAGCATAGGCGCAGGTAACCTCATGAACCATTTGAACGTAGTGTTAAGACACTATGTTCTCTGCTTTTCGGCTTTGCCTCAAGCATTGCGTGCTTAGTGGCGGAACACAACACCGTGCTTGCTTACGCCTCTGCGACACAACAGTTCACTTCATTTTTGTTACATAATAATATATTTTATATTACTTAACGACCAATAAATAAATAGATGTTGACGTAAAGCTATGACAGTTAAAGTGACATTTGCGCAAAAGTACGGGAGTCTGAATCATTTTGTACCCACTTAGACATTCTCATGACAATAATTACAGGCAAAATTAAAAAAAATAGCAGTTTTAAGGTAAAATCATAAAAAAATAGCAACTTTTTCCATTTTTTTATTATAATTAAGTATGAAAATGTAATAGGTCTTGTAAGAATCAATGAATCTCGTGATATCTGAGATATTTTCCATAAAATTACTCTAAATATGCCAAAAGACCAAAACTAAGACAATCTGTTAATTTGTTATGGCAACACTGTGCATATGTAATGTTGTATAAACTACTAAATCGAGTAGAATCTGTTGTGATATTGTTTTAAGTGTAATTTTATTAATAATATATTTTCTAAGATAGAAAAATCTTACTATACTTGCTTTATATGTATATAAGCTTCACGCTTTATCCCGCATATTGCAGGGTAGGCAGAAGGAACTGCAGGAACCATATGAACCTAGTGTTAAGACACTCCGTTGCTTTAGTCAATGCTTTCTCCGTCCCCGCTTTCCCTCGTTTTCGAGACATTGCGTGTTGAGTGGCGGAACTCAACGCCGCGCTTTGCCTAGTGCCCAGAACGAAGAAAATGGAAATAGAAAAAACCATCTTCCCTGAGTGGGAATCGAACCCAGTCGCGTTTACAGGCAGGCGGTACGTCTCTACCACGACGGTCCGCTACATATCATTATATATTATCTGTGGAAGCGTTTTAATTGCGCACACTTAGAGAGGCGAGTTTTTGACCTAGAATTTTACTTTTAGTACTGTTTTAAAAATCTCGACAAGGATTTGAAGACATCGATTTTCTTTACAACAAAATTTATAACACTAAAATCTTCTATTTCACACAAACTTCAAGAATTCACTATTAACGTGTTTCTCAAACGAACATGTCAAGGAGAACTAGTAACTTGTGACGTCATCTAAGCGACGTTTAAACACCCATATACATATTCATAGGGTAGCCGTCTAGTGTTAAAAGACTCAGTACCTAACTCTTCGTCTAATTTTCGAGACATTGTGTATTTTACTATTGCACTTTGCAAGCAAAATTAAAATATTACATTGTCATTCGTAGACATCGAACCCACGACTACTGCTGTATGCTACCTTTGTCTATATATTATGTGATATACAATCTATTACGTTCCTTATTTAGAGTTTTGAATGTGGCAAAACGCGGTGTTGAGTTCCGCCACTCAACACGCAATACCTCGAAAATGCAGAAACCGGGGATTGGAGTTTCTTAACACTAGCTACCTATGGTTCCTGCAGTTCTCTCTGCTTACCCTGCAATATGCGGAATAAAGCGTGAAGCTTAAAAAAAATTATTCATTGTTATTTAATAAGTCAGAGAAAATCGTGAACGAATTACTGCTATCTGTCAGAAAAATAATACAAGTTTTCGAAGTACATTTCCGATTAAAATAAAATAATTTATTTTGATAACTTTTAAAGTGATAATCCACAGTGAGGATAGGAAAATAATTAAAGAAAACACAAAAAAATCCCACTGCGTTCAAATTTTTATATGGTTTCTATAAGTATAAAGTAATGGTATTAATAAGAATCCACGAGAGGACTGATTAAATTAGTTCACTAGTTTTGTCTTGGTTATATTAATTTTGTCAGTTGTATAAAAAATATTATTTTCAATTTAATGTAAATTTAGTATGTAAAATTAATGACATAATATTTTTAGCAGAGACATCTATTGGTGGTATGATACAAATCCGCTAGATATATCCCATTTTTGTAGTATTAAAATATAATCTTCTTTCCACTAGATGGCGTTGAAATATATCATTATCATATCAACAACAATATCATTTTTTTACTAATTGATATAAAATTTGTTTAATATATAGAATACTAAATATAGACTAATTTAAGACATAACTTTATTAACAACGTTTAGTGCTAGATTTAATAACTAGATGGCGTGTAAAATAGGGAAATTAACACTAGATGAAGATACCATAGTGTTATCCTCTAGACACTAGATGGCGTTTTAAACTATTTGATTATAAAATTAACGTTCACTCGACGAAGCCGTTGTACTTTTATTTATAAAAGTAGGATATTGTGATATGTTTATTTTTTGTCTTTTTTCAAACACAAATGAAGATATTCCATATATTTAGTAAGGATAAGTTATATTGTAAATATTAATTAATATATTAAAATATATTTTTAATCGTTTCCTTAAATGTTTATACCAAAAGTTTAATAAATAAGTAACTTACCGTGAATGCGATAATAGTGGATTCGATTCCCGCTAGACTCATATAATTATATTCATTTCTTCGCTAATAAGACAACGCGGCGTTGTGTTCCGCCAGTAAACAAGCAATCTCTCGAAATACAAGAAGCAGGGAAAATGGCTCAATTTAACACAAGATTTTTTATTGTTTTAAAAACAATAATAAGAAAATAAGACAATATAGTTCAATAATTTATAAATTATAGCCTTTATTGTATTTTAAATAAATTAACTTACAATTAATAATAAATACTTAACATTTTAGACTAAAACTAATTTTTAATATTAAAAATAATTTTCTAAGGTAACTTTTTAAAGTAAGCATATTGATAATACTTTTTGACAGATGACATATTCATTTATTTATATATTTGTGTTTGCTTCAGGGCGCTAATCTTAGGAACTATTAGAAAAAGTTCTACCACCACAATGTAAAAGTAGCACTGGATTCTTATATATTGTTAATATTGCAAAATTCTTAATATATAATAAACACATACATATATAACTTTTATTATATTTTATTTAAACCAAGACTAAAAGCAATTGGTCTGTCACATTGGTCTTTTTAACAAAGTCATATAGTTTCATACTTAATAAAGATAACCAATTAAATGCAGCGGGATTTGAAGCCGCGCCCTCTTGCAAACCAATCAATTCAAATTCCGCTGCGTTCAAATTGTTAAGTGTTTATTTTAAGCACTTTTTGTATCCTCAGTGTGGAATAAAATTTTAAAAATCACAAAAATTAAGTTATTTCATTTGTTTTTATATGTCAAAATTAATATATAATAATTAAAACAGTTTTCATTTGGCACTAGGGCGCCCTGGATCTATCTTCATGTAATGACCATATGGTGTGCTTATAGTCTGAGGTCCGGCTGCGTAAGGTTCCAGTACAACGTTCACCAGCTTTGTCTCAGCTGGACTTTGTGTGCCGTCTCTGCTCCATGATGCTGGAAAACATATTTAAAAATATGCTAATTATTTTTTTAGTAGTTATTATAATTATTGTTATATGCGTTTGTTATATATTTAATGCAGAAGATATCTTCTTTTCTGGACTTCTAGTACAGTTAAAAGTACAATTAATAAGGAATTAGTAAAGACTAAAATTGATTAAAATATTATTTTGATTAATTACACATTCAACATAGTTTAATTATAAATGATATTTTATCATTTAGTATGACTAGAATATTTCAAAAAAGAGAAATTCACGTTTTTTATATTGTATAGTAAATTAGAAAAATAATTAAATACACAAGAGCCATCTGTTGGTGAGAAGATACACTACGTGCAAATTTAACGAAGCGACATCTATTGCTTGTTAGCGGAACCTAATTAGTTTATAATACAATTATACACGAATGAACTATAAACTAACGAAAATCCAAACTATTTTTATCGAAACAAATATAATTCTGCACAAATCTAAAGTAAATATACATTAAAACGAGCGCTATAGCCCACTAGAAACCAATGACAGGTGACAAGTAATGCTTTATACCGCTAGATGGCGATATTTAATAACAAAGTATTCCACGTGGGACGGAGTAAGCAGGGACTAAGTAACGGAGTGTCTTAACACTAGGTTCTTATGGTTCCTGCAGTTCCCTCTGCCTACCCTGCCATGTGCGGGATAAAGCGTGAAGCTAAAAAAAAAAAAAAAAAAGTATTCCACGGTAGAGGGCGCTAAGGTTTTTATCCTACTTGACACTAGATGGAGTTACAAGGTAAATATTTACTTATTGGTAAGCCGTGGTCATCCTCATGGTGTCCGCCGTTGTTGTGTATATGAAGATGTATCTCTTTTTGATGCGGCGTCCACGTTTGATGCTCCTGTGAATGACCTTTGGACGCGAAAAGAGCTCCGATCTGTAATATTATATATATTCATTAAATATAATATATATATATTTTGTTAAATATATTTTGGTTCATTACTTTCTTAACATATATATTTTTGGCAAAATCAAAGGGGTCCCATTGTTCTATCACTTAACCCTACTTTAAGACAAATATAAAAAAATTATTGTAGTGCGTTTTTAAGTGTCTATCGTCTGTGAGGTCAAATATTTCCTATCGAAGGTTTAGAAATATTTTCCTTTTTGTAGTATGGAAACTTTCTTACAAATTAATTGGGTCTTCTCGGTCAAACCTTCTATTTAGCAAAATGTATCGATTATAAAATATGTTTTTAGCTTCACGCTGTATTTTGATAACCATAGAAACCATGGGAACCTAGTGGTAAAACACCGCGTTCCCATGTTCCCTGTTTTCAAGGCGTGTTGAGTGGCGGGATAACGCTGCGCTTTGCCTCGTTGCCAGAGCGAAGAAAATGCAAATGGAATCCAACTTCTTCTCATGGGAATCGAACCCATAAACCGTCGCATTTACTGGTAGACTCTACGCCTCTTAGCCACGACGGTTGTCGAAAGTAACAAACTTTAACAAAATTCATGTAAAAATAACTTAATGATGCGGTAGAGACACGCTTGAATGATACAATTATCAGCAACGTCAAAAAAACACAAAGCAAAATAAATGCTATCATGATTTTTTAACAAAATGGCTTATTTGTGAATATTTTTATAGTTTTCTTTGGCATAAAATTAAATTAATTTATAATAATATTCTTGTTAGTTAATAAAATAAAATAAAAAAAATATATTTATTAATATTTATAAGAAATATTAAAGGTAAAAGAAGACCGTTGCGGCTCAGAGATGCAGCGTCTACTTATAAATGCGACACGGTTTGTAAGTTCAATTTCAAGTTGAAGAAGATGGATAACTTTATTTGCATTTTCTTCGGTCTGGCAACTAGGCAAGCGCGGCGTAGAGTTCCGCCACTCAACACGCAATGCCTCGGAAAAGGCAGAAAGTGGGGACGGAGAAAGCAGGGACTGAGCAACGGAGTGTCTTAACACTAGGTTTCCACGGTCCCTGCAGTTCCCCCTGCCTACCCTGCCATGTGCGGGATAAAGCGTGAAGAAAAAAAAAAACATAAGAAAAAATTTAATATGTAAATGCGACCTAATGTGTCACGTAGACCTTGACCCGAATACAATGCAAATTTACGGATTCCACAAGCTTCCATCTCTTTCTAAATGATACAAGATTAACGTTCTATCTCTTTCTAGCAAAAGAAAGTATACTTTCACTATGGCGGTAATTCTACAATTTTATATAAATCGATTAAGGTGTATATAATGTGTGACACCGTTAAGAGCAGGTTCGATTTTAAGTTAAAAAAAAAAGTATCGGTTAAGTGTGGTTCTGTATCTATTTCATTATTGCAAGTATTGTATATATTGTTGAGGAAAATACTATTTAGAAAATTGACAAACTTAACTCTGCGGTCGTATCCACTTGTTTTGTATGAAATGAACTACAAATTTAAGTTTAAAGAAATACTTTTTCTATCCTCAGTATGGATTAACACTTTAAAAATCATAAAAATAAATATAAGCTTGTTATGGTTTATCTATAACATATCTACATTTTTCCGATGTTAGTATTATTCTCGTTGGCTGTAGGCAGTTTGATTACGCGCCGATATTGCAAAAAATGAAGTGAACTATTGTGTCGCAGAGGCGTAAGCAAGCACGGTGTTGTGCTCCGCCACTCGACACGCAATGCTTGAGGCAAAGCCGGAAAGCAGAGAACATAGTGTCTTAACACTACGTTCCAATGGTTCTTGTGGTTACCTGCGCTTGCTATAAGTAGGATAAAGAGTGATGCTCAAAAAAAAATAAAAATGGTTGCCTGTAAAGTGGGTTTTACGGGCGAAAATTTTACGTGACAACGTCTTTTTCTCGGTAGAATATTTATTGATATGATTAATAATTATAATATAAATTGTACAAATTTTAACTATAGAAAATATATGTTGTTTACTAAAACATTGTACATGTGTCAAGTGATACGCGCGGCGGACCGATCATAGTTCGGTGACAGTTGACACATCGTTACGTTACCATTTTCATATTTGACTCCGAGCCGCACAACCTAATTTAAGACGTTGTCACGTCAAAAACTAAGAAAATTAATCATAGATGCATATATCTATATATATTTTTATACGTATATATATATTTTTGATTATGATTTGTTAAATATTTCAAATATATATTATAAATATGTTAACTTAGAAATTTAGTTAGTTCTGAGCTTCAAGAGGTAGGTCATCAACTTGGATATTCGATATTTATTTTAGCTTGATTTCGTAAAAATGATCTTGATACGCGGACAGACATACAGATAACAAAGTGACCTTATACTATGGGTTTTTTTTTGGTACGAAACCCTAACGAACAATGTGGTATCATTATACACCAATGCTTTCTTTAAGCTATAATTATCAAAACTATTATAAAAATGTTTAAAAATTAAATCTATACACTAATACCTCTTTTTACAAAAAAAATGTGGACTAGACTAGCATGAAATATGTCACACTCATAGTTCACATGCAGGAGAAGTGCAGTATGATGACATTGTTCTATAATAATACTTATAAAGTGCATTAAATCACTAAATACAACATCACACACACACTGCCGTATGTTTGACAGTTGACACTTGTGTGTGACGTGATATACACGTTGCTATGGCAACGCGTCAACCAAACTGCCAGTACAATTAAATATAAAATATTCTTTACTCTTATATATATATTTTATGTCTTCACGCTTTATCCCGCACATGGCAGGGTAGGCAGATCGAACTGCAGGAACTATAGAAACCTAGTGTTAAGACACTCCGTTGCTTAGTCCCTGGTTTCTCCGCCCCGCTTACCGCCTTTTTCGAGGTATTGCGTATTAAGTGGCAGAACTCAACGCCGCGCTTAGCCTAGCTTCCAAAGCGAAGAAAATAGAAATAGAAAAATCAATCTTCCACTCATGGAAATCGAACCCACAAACCGTCGCGTTTACAGGTAGACGTTACGCCTCTGCGCTAAGACGGAATTATATTGTTTTTGCACTCAGTACTTAATATAGGTATCACTTATGCGTTTAAAATTACATCAAATTTCACAAGTATATACATCTCTTCAGTCTCACCTTAGCAGCTCCGGCAAGTAGTAAAAGCTTAAGTATAACTAAAGTGACAGCTAGAGTCTTCACGCCCACTAGGGCGGCGACAACCGCCCACGTGCTCGCGGCGCCCAGCTGGAACGCCAAGGGAATGAAGGCTTGGATCATCTTCTTGAATGGACGGCCGAATGTGCGACCTGGAAATAAACCATATAATATTATACAGAGTGTATCTGACATCGCGGCCTTTGTTAAAATCACCTATAGGGTAAAATATTTCAAGGCTGTATACAAAAAACTAGTTAACAATTATCAATAGTTTAGACACAGGATCGTTTTTCCCATTTCACGATATTTATACGTGCTGTGTAACGCGTGAGGTAGTTATTATCAAAGACGAATGACGTAAACATCTCTTCTTCTTCTTCTCTTTATTTATGGCGTTTCCGAGCGTGCCAGTTGAGCACATTTCACTTCGCCACTGTCACGTTGAATGGAGAACACACAAAGGAGAATGTACGGTGCAAAAAGAGATATCATTACACAGTTGGAGAATGCATGCGTAAACATCTCGTACTACATAACTACTATTGAACGTTGTCAATCTGTCACCTGTCATTCATAAAATAACCGAAAGAGAAAGAAATATATCTCCTTCCCGTTCTGACACGATAGTGTACGGCGTTTTATTTTGGAATAATAATTTAAACATTTTTTTTTATTTTTAAAAATACTATTTTTTTTAATTTTATGAAGTTTTTAAAAGTTATTTAATAACCCTGTATATATAGGAGTAGACAGAGGGAACCTACTGTAAAGACATGACAAGACGTATTGAGTGGCGGAACTCAACGCCGCGCTTAACCCTGCAATTATTAAAAAAATGAAAAAAAAAATGTAAAGAAAATTAAAGAAATTGTAACATTTTCTTAAAATATATTTTATTAAATAGAATTATATTTTAAAACTTTATTTTAACATAAAAAACACATTAAAGACCTTATGACGTAACGACTTACAACCAAAAATTACAGAACTCATAGCATTGAAAAAGCGGAGAACGGAGTGTCTTAAAACTAGGTTCACTCTATCCCGTACCCGACATAGTGTCTACGTAGTGACCAGGCACTCGGTTGTCGGATACTTGACAAAACATGCAAATTTGCTCTACGTAGACCATTGCATGTTGTACGTATATAAATTAATACTATTAATAATTAAAAAAATGACAATCTGTGACGAGAAAGCAGTGAAAAATGTAACGCGATATTACTTTCTAACAATCAAAAAACTTAACTTGTTCCGTACGTATGTATATATAAGTATGTCTTGTTTATATATATATATATATATATATATATATATATATATATATATATATATATATATATATATATATATATATATATATATATATATATATATACATATATACATATATATATATATATATATATATATATATATATATATATATATATATATATATATATATATACATATATACATATATATATATATATATATCTATATATATATATATATATATATATATATATATATATATATATATATATATATATATACATATATATATATAGCCGCTAAAAAGTCGCATACAACGCACGAGTCATACATAACTCATGACATATTACAACATTAGTAAGTGTCATAATTATGCAAAAATCTACTTATACTTACAAAAATACTTACTGCAACAGTCATTTTCATTTAAATATTCATTAATTTTAACTCAAATTCAATGGTTCTTTATAGCTTTACTTACATCAATAGACAGTGTGTTTAGTTCCTAACATAAGAACGTTAAAACAAACATACTCGTCGGTTTTAATATTTGTACTGATACTTATATAAGCAGGGACAAACAACGGAGTGTCTTAACACTAGGTTCCTATGGTTCCTTCAGTTCCTTCTGCCTACCCTTTCATGTGCATATAGATAAAGCGTTAAGATATAAAAGAAAAAGAATGTAGGTATATAAGGACTGTCGTGGCGCAAACCGCCGATAAACACGACGATTAGTGGGTTCAAATCTGACTCGGGGAAGAAGGATCTTTTTATTTCATTTTTTTTGCTCTAGCAATTAGATAAGCTCTACCTTACCAGGACCATGGGAAGCCATTGGTTATTGGCAGCAAAACACCTTCGGAGTAATCCTTGAGAGACGTATGTGAGTTATTGTATGTGTATATTAGTGATGTAACGAATATTCGCATGTAAAAATATACGAATATTCGCATTCGCGGATATTCGTATATTTTTACACATTCGTATTCGCACTCGCACAAATTTCTGCGAAATTTTGCTCATAACGAATCGGAAAAATATACATAAATTTGACGACGATACGTAATTAAAATTGAAATCAGTTTATATGAAAGAAAATTTTAATAACTTTCAATAAAAAGTAAATACAAATTATAAAGAATTTCCAACAAATATATATTTAAATACGTAACACAAAATCTACAAATATACATACATGCATTAGATTTAAATTAATTACAATTAAGTATTTAAATGTAGCTAATTTATTCCCGACTACACATTTGTGTATAAAAATTAAATTAAACAAAAAGAAAGGGGTTACTTTGTAGTTTAATTTACTTTATTTTTACTTGAATATAAAAATTACATGGGTACAGCCATGTTTTGCGCTAGTATACTAATACTTTGATAGAAAACCCCTTGAAACTCCCCATGGTAGAAGACCAGCAAGCAAAAACCATAGAAAACTCCTTAATATGTCTTTCGAGGGAGTTAGAGCGCCTGGAAGTCCAAGGAAAGAGATGGCTGGATCTCATGAGGCAACACAAGAGATCCAATAGGTTATCAACTAAGCTAAGTCTCGGGGATACGCTTAGTCGGAAAGCAGATCCCGGCAAACGAGTCTGAGGCTAATTCCAGGCTAAAGAAGGTCTAAAGCCCAAAACGGTGGTACCGTTATGAAAATAGGGATATTTTAATAATATTAAGTAAGTAAAACTAATTTGAACCTACGATCTTCATATGCCAATGGAAAGACTTCAAAGTTTTCCAAGTTTTATTGAACCGTGACATCCTTGGGACTTTGTCATTTAATAACGATGCTCGTTAAAAATGTCACTTAAATCAAGTCACACAACCCAGGGCATTGTAACGCATAGTTTGAGAAACCCTGTTCTAGTGTGTTGTAATTTTATTTTTTTTTTATAATATATAGTAGATTAATAGCAATCTAATATCATAATTATAAGTAATCGATGAATTATCGATTTTCGACAAATAATCGATTGTTCGACGCACAAGTCGATTGTTATAAGCTGTGGATGACAAATTACGTGACGTATTACGGAAATTGAAAATTCATAATCTGGGAAGAATATTTATTTTGTAAACTAATTTGTAAATTTTTCTAGTATAAAAAGTTTCGTTAAGTCATTTAATTAATTAATAGAGAATACCTACCATGGTGTGTTTAAAGCCTGCCTGTGAACGCGACGGTTTGTGGGTACAATTGTAACTTGGGAAAAATCGATTATTTTGAATCATTTTCGTTGCTCTGGTAACACGGCAAAGGCGTGCGGCGTTGAGTTACGCCACACAACACACAATGCCTCGAAACGCGGGGAACGGAGTGTCTTAACACTAAGTTTCCACGGTTCCTGTGGTTCCCTCTGCCTACCCGACGGGATATAGGAAGCTATAGTAATTACTAATTACATATAAGTTAAATATGTAACATATAATAAGAATATTATGTGTATACAGAAGTAAGCCAAAAAAGGAACAATTGCACGATAAATTTATATATTTACATAAAAAACACATATAATTTGCATTAAGCCAATAATTACACGTATCTGCAAAAGACAGGCTTGCCAACATTGTAACTGCTGTTCTAACATTGTAGTTACAGATACAAATTAATATTAAAAAAACTTTATTTTTTTGAAATGTCAATTGTCAATGTCAAATTTATATGCTTATATTTTTCTAGGCGGGAATTCTAAGATATAAAATAACCTCTATGATGCTCCATCTCCGTACCAGTACATTTCTAGTTCCCGATCTTCAAATCATTTACGCAGTTCCGGAGATAAGCCAAGAACTGAGAAGAACCGGTGCAAGAAACTTAGCGGGAAACTTTCTTGTTAATTTTACACTTAAATAAATTTCGGGAACGTAGAAAATAGAAACGTGTGAATAAAATTAAATAACTGAATAATTAATTAATAACATATTTATTTATTTATTTTTTCATTTTATGCAGTTTCAACATTTTATTTTTGTGCGACACACTCACTATGGTAATGCGCCAATCTTAGAGCTTCCCTCATATTTTTTTTATAAAGGATCTGAAGAAATCAAAAAATAACTGTAACAGTATTAATATTTTTTTTTCAAAAAACATATTGGATGTGCTTGGAAAAATAGATTATTCCCAAGAGATAAAAACGATGCTAATATAAATCGAATAAAGAAAAAAAGATAAATTTTATTGGTATATTCTCGGCTGATATAGGCTCGGTTTATGACGTACAGATAAAATAATTCTAAATATCTAAGTAGCTTATTGAAAATATTTATAAACGTTAAAAAAATAATTATTTTTGTTTAAAAAATCTGCCTCTAGTGTGTAATAATACTTCGTATGTTTTTAGTAAAAAATAATAAAATTAATTGATTTAGGTAAATGTCAGTATTGGGCGCTTGACTATGAGTATGTATATAAAAAAATTAAGTATCTATATGTGGTTAAAAAAAGTGCTTCTTATTTATTAAAGGTGTAAGAATTATTACTCTCGCCGACTAGTCGTAGCCGACTAATCGACCAACTAGTCAACCAAACCGACAATTTGTATTTAAACGTAATTTCAAAACGTCATCTGAATAATGACGAGAGAGATAGAAGTTAAAATGGTGTCAGATCACCTTCATCTATAAAGTTCAATCATGTCTGTGTACTTTCCTATTAGTTTTTTTATTTAAGCCTAGTGCTTTTCTTTGGAGGTCAAGCAATAAAAGGTAAGCCATTGTTAACTTGATCTTTTCTTTTTAAATATCGTTAGAATTTCGTTGATAAAGTGTACCATTTTAAATAAATTAAAAATAACTATAAATAATATATTTATAAGCAGTCTAAGTTCATGTTTAAGTAATAAATGTTATAGAGATATAAAAAAAGGCTAGTCTAGCTAGGATAGTCGACTTTACCGACTAGTTGCCGGATGGTACATCTCTATAATTTACACAAGATTATATAAAAAATGACAAATATTATTTTTTATTTTGTATGTAACATTACAACAAACAGCCTTTCTGTTTATTCAGATTAATGTATGGAATGGTCTTAAACAGATTTTTATTAAACTTCTATTGAAAAATAAGGGATATTGTGGAGTAAAATAATGGTTTCTTTTTATTCCCGCGCAAAATACAACTTTCATATAAATTTAAACTAAAGCTAAAAGGTTGTATATTGAACGACAATTGTCATATATATTTGAAGTATACAATAAAATATACAATATGAAATGATCCATTCGATAAATTAATAAATAAAAAAAAACAAGTAAGTAAGCACATTATGCTAAAGCTAAAGTAAATCTAAAAACATCGATTAAATGGTCAAACTCGGGAACGGATCGCTTGTTAGTGACATAATATATGTAGGTATCGATTTTAATAAATTAATAGTCGATTAGTGTTTGACAAGTTGGCCGACATTAATAAATATTCATTGTAACGTATTAGTTATGCTTAGTTCAGTAATGTCAAGTGTATGTTAAAATTAAATTATACCAACTTCAAAGAAAAAGTATCGCAATAAAATTATTTTATTTTATTATTTTATTAAAAATATATACAAAAATTTTAATACACGAAGATCGTCACCGCGGAGAGGTGCAGCGTGTAAGGTTTGTGGGTTCGATTCCCATGAGGGAAAGATGGATTATTTCATTTCTGTTATCTTAGCTCTGATAAATAGGCGCGGCGTTGAGTTCCGCCACTCAACACGCAATTCCTCGAATTATGGAAAGCGGGGAACGGAGTGTCTACTAATAGGACAGAGTGACTATCTACTAGGGACACTAGGATCCCTAGGTTCCTGTGGTTTCCTATGCGTACCCTGCTGTGTGCGGGATAAAACGTGAAACTAAAAAAATTTAAACAATTATTGTTTTTTTTGACGTAGGTAGCGGTCGAGGTAGTTTTCGTTAGACACCAATACTTACATTATATTGTAATAATAATTTGATTAACTTCCAAGCAGTCTATTGTTTTACATTACATTTAATAACACATTATATATTAAGTTGTACAAGAATGCTTAATTAGATTTATAAATTTTGTGAATTAATTCGTTTTAGAATAATCTTCAATTGAAATTATTTTTTTGTCATATTTTTTGATTATAACGTGATTTTTATGGAAACTGAAGTAAATCAACTATTTTGATTAAAAATCGAACGAAATAGCCTTTAAACAAATCAAACAAAGTTAGGAAGAAATGATATTTCTATTATATTAATTTTATAAGATCTTAGCAGCTTAATTTACTCATTAGACATAAACAAACCCTCATGTAACTACTATTGAAGTATATTTCTTCGAATAAAAAAAGAAATCGGTTAGCATGATATTGGGTTATGGCTGTCATATAAGAATCATTAAAATCGATTCATCTAGTCCAAAGTTCTATTGTATAAAACAAAAAAAAAACATATAGTTGGATTTATGTTTACTTAAAATTAATTGTGAGAGAATATTAAATTATTTTAAAATGTTTTTATGATTTATACCAAAAATTTTTACAAATGGCTGACCTACATAATAATATTTAGATATTTATATACCTACTACGAATCAAAATTAAATAGTTAATTTCAAACATTCACTTAAAACGTAATTCGCTTTTCTCATTATAAAAAAGTAAGTCTTTTTAATATAGAAGAAATGGTGAGAGTGTTACAATAATAATTCATAACCGCAGTAATTAGTTTTATAATGACGTCCAACCACAGATTATTAAAATTGAAAGTTGTTTCGGTTTAATGATTTTTTTTAAATATGGCTTTGCTTGTGGCTCGATCTTTTACATATATATAAAAAAACAACATATTCTGTATTAAATTAGATCATTTCAAGCACTTTTCAATAGTCCTACAAGAATTCTGAATCTGATCAGTTCTTATCTACTTACTAGTGCGATGAAAATCAAAATAAAAAAATCCATCATTCTCAAGTGGGGATTGAACCCACAAATCGTCGTGTTTAAAGGCAGATGCTCGGCCACTGCACTACGATGGTCCTCATAAAAATAATTATAGTGAAATAATTATAGTGAAATAATATTAGTCAAGTAGAGTGGTTCTCCTGTTCCAAAGGTTCTGCATCAATTTTGTTATATTTCATAGTTTCAATATCGTGAATGCAAATCAACGAAAACTACAACTTATTAAAGTATGACCATTTTATATGAAAATTAAGTTTATAATCGTTTATTGTGAAAATTAACTTACACTAAACTTCACTACAAGTATTTACATATACAGTTTCTAGTTCTAGGTCTATAACGGGAAGTCCCTTACGCGGTGAATTTCTGATTTCATACATTATTCATTTCGTATCTTTGATTTTATCTGACAATTAACTACAACTCGATACCTCCTCCTTGAGAAAATAATCTAGACAGACAGACAAAAAAGGGTTCAGTTACGAACCTTATATAAAATATATCTTTTTATATATAATTGTAAAGAAAAATTTAAAACCACGTTATGATCAGAATTGCGGTATCGACCGCGTGTTCAAATAGAAATAAGTAAGAGTTGTCTATGACACAAATTCTGTGGCGATGATGACTCAGACTAGAAGGCGGGTGCAGTGGTTTAAACGTTATTTATATTTCATAAAATATAAAATTACAGAAAATAATTAAATCAAACCCGTCCCTAGTCCCATATAATATAGTACATATGTGCCAGGTACATAGATATATATATATATATATATACATATATACTGTATTACCCACCTAGGTAATACAAATGGGTAAAGAGGGTGTCCCATATAGTATTTCAATAGACAAAGGTTTATGTGAAATATATTGATTCTTAACGTACAACCATCTATAATTATAACAATATGTAATATCATAAAAAACTAAAAAATATAATTTAAGGCTTAAATTAGATTTTCAATGTAAATTTTCTGTTTATAAACTAGATATGACGTCAAATCAAACTGTTTTTGCACTTATCGAAAAAAAACTATTGTTAAAATGTAAACTAATGTCGAAATGTTAAAAACATTCAGACAGTTTAAAAAGTCTCACAAAATCGTCTTAATAAATAAGGTTAAATATATAAAAACAAATAAAACCTTCTTTAAAAGTAGCGAGCTTTCTCTATCACATATTTAAAGATCAAGTCAAATGTTATTAAAAAGTCGATGCGTTTTGATCGAAATTATGTATGTTTGTAACTTTAATAAGGAAAACGACATAAAACACTAAAATGCATTATAATACTGGCTGAAATTAGCTATATATATTAAAATAATTTAACTGACAAGAAAAAAATATTAACAGAAAATTACACTTACCCACAGCACTATTTTCCAAAAAATAACGTCCAACCTCCGCAATCGATTTAACACTTTGGTTCTCATTATAACTATTATTAACTAAATATTTGGTATGACTATTTAATCCTGCGGCATTACGTTGGTTTACTTGTGCCAAACTGGGACACGAAAAAAGTAATACTATACAAACTGTCAAAAGCGCGTCCATTTTGTTTATTCTCATTAACAACAAATGAAAACACGGTATAAACCACTTAATTATTTCTTTTAAATCCATCATGGCTTTATAAATGTTAATTTTTAAATTAATATTTTGCGAATATAACGGTGTGTGACAGTTGTGAGCGTCATTTCGCGCGCGCGGCGTGTCTGTTACTGACTTAACGCTAAACTCGACCCCTTTCTTCTTTCTCTCACAAGTCACAGCGAGCATCGCATTATATTTTATTCCGTAATCTCAGTCTCAGGTATGTACAATAACAAACAATAAATTAGTAGATGTCTTTGACAGTAATAGGTAATCCATTGTTTTTTTAAGTAGTTGACACAGAGATTTATTAACAATAAGTGTAAAGTTAGTGAGTATTTTTAACAATGTAATAAGCAAATACGGTATATAATATATTATTTGAGCATTTTACAATTAACATAGACGGTATTGAATTTATGTAAATACGTATGTCAATGTAAAATATTGATAATTTGGTTAAAACAGAGATTCTTGAGAATTCTAGATCGGAAAGAACCCACGGGAGTGACTTACAAATAATATAAAAAAATAATATAAATTAAAAATATAAAAGCCTTTTATTTTTTACTAAAATAATACAAAAAATTAAACTTATTTCTAGTTTTAAATGATCGATTGTGAAAAAAAAATTGTTAATATTTTACATGCATTTTGATATTTTTATATGTGTAACAACCCCTCATTTTCGAAGGTGAAGCTTTTAATAATAAATAACTGTTAAATAACGTAATAATAACTGATAAAAATTAATAACTCAGTAAAAATGACAAATATTTGTTTAAATATAACGTTCGTGGCGCAGAGGCGTAAGCGTCTGCCTGTAAACGCGACGGTTTGAGGCTTCGATTCCCACTCGGGGAAGGATGAATTTTTCTATTTCCATTTTCCTTCGCTTCGGAAACTAGGCAAAGCGCGGCGTTGAGTTCCGCAACTCAACACGCAATGCCTCGAAAAAGGCGGAAAGCGGGGACGGTGAAAACAGGGACTAAGCAACGGAGTGTCTTAACACTAAGTTCATATATGGTTCCTACAGTTCTCTGCCTACCCTGACACGTGCAGGATATAGCGTGAAGCTAAAAAAAATAACGTTTAAATTTTCCATCATTGAACCATGTTGGAGAGGACCATTTCGAAACAGTGTGATGAACGATGTACTATATATTCTTATTTTTTTATAGTTTCACGCAGTTTTCAGTTATCCCGCAAATAGCAGGGTAGGCAGAGATAACCGCAGGAACCGTGGAAATCTAATGTTGAGACATTTAAGGAAATGGAATGCGTTCCCCGCTTTCGGAACTCGCTTAGCAGAACTCAACGACGCGCATTACCTAGTTGCTAGGGCAAAGAAAATTAAAAAAAAAACCATCTTCCCCTAGTGGTAATCGAACCCACAAACGATTTACAGGCAAACGCTACGCATCTACACCACAGTGGTCTTTTATTATGTATATAAATTAAAAAATATATAAGATAATGATATTAAGGATTCGAACCCACTAAACAATTAGGAATAAAGTGACTGCTTCACAATATCGATCTAAACTAATATTTAATCAGGAAGTATTACTTATACTTTCTAATTGCATTAAAGTAATTAACAGCCGTATTATTTTCTTTTTATGTTTAAAATTATAAAAAGTCCAGTGATGGTAGGAATGGTAATGGTAGCATTTTTTTTTCAACCTTTAAATCTGTAAGCAGTGCCTCGAACCTGAGGAACTTCTAGTCACTAGGGTCCCTCTGTGCTCTGATATAGCAAAGCGTAGCGTTGTATTCGTCCACTAAAAAACCTATTAATATTAGGTTCCCTTGTGTATCGTGTTATATGAAGGAAAAATTTTGAGGTAAAAAAATATTTGTGCTTTGTGTTATTATTATTTGTGTAGATAAACGCTCCGTGCAAAAATTAGCACTTAGCAAAGTGTGGTCTTGACAAATCTACGCTTAGCCTCTATCTACTACAAGAGACGTTACGTCTGTATTTTTTTAACTTTATAAATATTTTCATAGATAATTTAATTAAAAATGAGAAAAAATGGGGTAATCGTTTTAAACTCAACAATAAATACACAGAATCCATTCTTGCTTTTGTGGACGATCTCGCGATATTGACTAGGATTCCAAAGCAATGCCAGCTGCTATTGGACCAAGTGGACGAGTTTTGTACGTGGACGAAGGGAATGAGGACAAAACCTGGTAAGTGTCACTGCTTATGTCTGGGTAGATGAAACACTAAATATACTTCATACAATCCGGGATTTAAAATAGGCGGTAAAAGCATTTCTAAAGTTTCCGAAGCGGCACCTTTTAAATTTCTCAGCAAGAAAATAGATTATAAAGGCCGTAAGCCATCTTTAGATGTACTAGTTGACAGCTTTTTGACGGATCTTGAAAAGGTAGACCATCAACCTATAAGTAATGTCAAAAAAGCTTGGATATACGACAATTTTCTAACATCACGTCTGAATTGGCCTTTCCTCGTATATGATTTAAAAAAAAATACTCTTGACAAAGTTAGATGCAAGCGTCGTAAAGATACTGAAGTCTTGGCTTAGGCTAGCGCATTCGGCAGACACCTCACCCTTATTTAGGGAAAAAAATAATTTCAGGTTGAGATTAAAGAAACCATTGGACCTCTATAAACATCTAAGATTTGCCAAAACACATATTCTGGGAAAATCACGAGATGAAATTGTTACCTCACTTCCAAAAGACAGTGTCTCAGAGCTCGAGTCAAGACTTCAGTTCCATAAATAATTTATGATAGGAGCACAATCAAGTAGAGTAGGGTTAGGATCAAAGAGGAAACTTCAAGACATGGACATAATAAAATCTTTTATTCGGCGAGACGAGAATGATAGGTATAAGGTGCACGCAATGGGCTTAGAAATGCAAAACAAATGGCTAACTCTAATAGAATTCTTTATTTTATTTCCTTTTAGCTTTAAAATGGCGCACCCTAATTCATGACTGGTCTCCAGCATTATTAAAATTCTATCTGCATGCGTTCCAAATGACTCTTCCAGATCAAAGTAATTTAGTAAGATGGGGTAAAGCTACCGATAAATCTTGCTACAACTGTAAAGAGGTAGTAGGGACAGCTAAACATATGCTGGTGGGGCGTAGGGTATTCTTAGAAAGTGGTCAATATTCATGGCGCCATGACAAAGTACTAGAAATCATACGTGAAGCCGTTAGTCTTTCTGTAGCAAGTGCACAGAGAAACATTACAACCAGCAAACGTTTAATAGAGGTTGTGAAAGAAAAGTTCTATTAAAAATTATTAGATGCAGCTCTTGATTGGACTCTTTTGATGGACACATATGAGTAACAGTATAAAATCCATGAGGAGATTGGTGTTTCGTCATCCAGACCTAGAACGAAACCTAAAACGCGTAGTACTGGTAAAACTTACAGTTCCGTGGGAATATTTCTAAAAGTCATAACTTCAAGCTTAATAAATATTTCGAGCTTACTAACGAACTAACCAGGAATAGGTTTAGAGCAAATTCATATGCGGTGGAAGTAAGAGTGAGGGGTATAAAAGCGAAATCTCTCTTTAGCTTACTAAAAGATCTCGGCCTATCTAGAACTATTGCTAATACATTTCTAGAACGTATTTCAAAGGCGGCATTAACAAAATCATTTCGAATTTGGTGTCGATATCGAATTTGGTATCGCACGGTGAATCCATTGAATGCTAAGCAGTTTCTTCTCTGATACCTTTCTCTTCATTTTTGAGGTAAAAGGTCTTGTCATGCGAACAGACAGACATACGGGCTATAGAATATCTAATGTTTTTTTTTAACTGTAGTTATTTCAAAACTCTAAAATAACGATGATCTTGTTACGTCAATACTTTTTAAGAAACTGGCCTAGGTCTTTCAGAGTACTGTCAGATTAAATAAACCTTAAAAGTCTGCTCTTAAAATATAAAAAAAAATGGTTGCCTGTAAAGTGGGTTTTACGGGCGAAAATTTTACGTGACGTCTTTTTCTCGGTAGAATATTTATTGATATGAATAATAATTATAATATAAATTGCACAAATTTTAACTATAGAAAATATATTTTGTTTACTAAAACATTGTACATGTGTCAAGTGATACGCGCGGCGGACCGATCATAGTTCGGTGACAGTTGACACATCGTTACGTTACCTTTTTCATATGTGACTCCTGAGCCGCAACCTAATTTAAGACGTTGTCACGTCAAAAAATAACCGCTAGACCTTAAAGAAGAGAATTCTAGAACAAAGCGACTGGGTTACAAAGTAAATAAAAGGGACATTAGTGGCGCTTTTGAACTGACCAAAGAAAATACGTCAAGTTACTTTCGCCTCTTTAACCATTCTTGTTTCGTTTGCGATCTGAATAAATTGAGTTAAACATTTGGAAATGTTGGAAAGTTAGTTTTTAAACGAAAACTAGGATTTTGTACGACGTTGATGTGAAAATGGCCTAAGAATATTCTATTATCCTTGTGACAGTTAAAATTAAATGTGAAAAGGCCTTATCTAATTATTAATTTTTAAAGATGACTACACAACTTGTCATGAAATGCTCGCTCTGGTTTGTTTCAGACGTATTATTGTCAAAAATGAATAGTTGTAAAATTCTCTTGACCATATAAGAAATGACCCGCCGAATTTCTTGCGTCGTCGGTTCTCCTCAGGTCTGAGGCATTAACTTTAATACGCTGGTGGTAATGTTTTTGACGTTAAAAAATGAATCTTGTATTCTCCTTTTGAAAAAGAGAGAAAATATTTTGCAAATCTTGATTTTTTTTTTTCAACTTCACGCTTAATCTCGCTCATAGCAGGTTTGCCAGAGGAATGCTAAACAGGCCGCATGTGCTATGGGAACCCAGTGTTAAAACACTCCATTTCCCGCTTTCCACTTTTTCGAGACCTCATGGGAATCGAACCCACAAACCGATACGTTTACAGGCAGACGCTACACCTCTGCGCCACGACGGTCATTAAATACTTAACTGTAAATCTATCTATAATAAAACAATAAATCTAAAGAGTGTGCCAAGAAAATTAAAATCGTTAAAAAAGTAAAATGAAATACTCAGTCATTTTATTCATGACAAAGAACAAAAAGTGTATATTTTTTAATTACATTTATTGATTTCTCGTAATGATAATTGACTTTTTCATTATTTGGCTTATAACACTTTTACGGTGGATGTGTCATACATATTCATAGGTATAGATACTTACTTAGGTCGTTACGTCTGCCTGTAAAGCGACGGTTTCTGGGTTCGATCCCCAGTCGGGGAAGATGGTTTTTTCTATTTCCATTTTCTTCGCTCTGGCAAATTAGGCAAAGCGCGGCGTTGAGTTCCGCCACTCAACACGCAATGCCTCGAAAAAGGCGGAAAGCGGGGACGGAGGAAGCAGGGACTAAGCAACGGAGTGTCTTAACACTAGGTTCCCACAGTCCCTGCAGTTCCCTCTGTCTACCCTGCCATGTACGGGATAAAGTGTGAAGATTTTTGTTACAATTCTTTGCTAAAATGTTTTTCTCAGGTTAAGGCATCAAAAAAAGTTCAATATGAAATGTGTATGTAAAGTTTCTAGTTAAATATAAAAATTATAATTTATTTACTACAGTAATCTATACTATAATTTTGATAACATAAAAATAAAATATGTTTATGTTATCAAAATTATACTATAGAGATACGAGGGGCGTTCAATGTATTCTCGGTATAGGTATGAAGGAAAAGGCGGAAAATTCTGAATAAATTTTATTTTTCAATATACTCCACTAACATCTCAATACATTTATTTGTTCTTGAAAATAACTTTTCAATTCCCTCTGAAAAATATTTTTCTTCATGGCCCGAAAAATGTTCGTTTATTGCTCCCTTCAACTCTTCATCGTCCGAAAAATGTTTTTCACGAAGGTCTTTTTTAAGATTATGGAATAGATAATAATCACTAGAGGCCAGGTCCGGACTGTAGGGTGGATGATTGATTTCTTCAAATCCATACTCCCGCACAACAGCCTGGGCAAGGCGCGCCTTGTGAATCGGCGCGTTGTCATGAAGCAACAACACACCTGCGGTTAATTTTCCACGTCTTTTTTCTTTAATTGCCTCCTTTAAATTACGCAGGGTGGTTACGTATGATGCAGCAGTAATACTTTGACCTTTTTTTGTGTACTCGATTAGCAAGATTCCTTTAAAATCCCAAAACACCGTGGCCATGAGCTTTCCTGCGGACGGAGTGACTTTGAACTTCTTCGGCGGGTCTGATCCTTTTTTGTGCCACTGCATAGACTCTTGCTTACTCTCAGGGTCATAGTGATGAACCCATGTTTCATCACCAGTAACAATCCGATCGAAAATACCTTGCGGATTTTCACCACAGAGGTCCAAAAACTCCTTACAACAGTCAACTCGCACTTGTTTTTGTAGCGCGGTGAGCATTCGCGGCACCCATCTTGCAAGACCTTTGATAAATTCAGGCACTCATGAAGGATTGTGTGAATGGTACCCACGGATAGCTTAGTCATTTCTGCTAATGTTTTCACTCTTACACGGGCATCTTCAAGTACAAGTTTTTCGACTAATTTGACGTTTTCTTCAGTAGCGGCACAAATTGGCCCACCAGCGCGGGGGTCGTCTTCAATGCTCTCTCTACCCCGTTTGAATTCACTTGAGCACTTCCGAATTGTAGATAATGATGGCGCAGAATCTTGGTAAACAGCCACCATTTCTTCATGAATAATTTTTTGAGTTTTTCCTTGTTTTGTAAGGAATTTTATCACTGCGCGATGCTCAATTTTTTTCATCATTGTCGAATCAGTCATGATAGTTGTCTTTTCGCAATGATATCTTGAATACTAATGGTGGTAATTAAATGAAATTTCGTATTTATACCCTCAAAGAGTTTCATTAACTAATGAGATAATTAAATTACCCTTATCATTAGTATATCATCTCGATACCGAGAATACATTGAACGCCCCTCGTACATAGATGTATATAGTACAGTGCATGGGGGCTACCACGGACGAGCAGTAGCCGGGCGAGCCGAAACTGAGGAGAAGCGGAAGGTACTTGTTGTCGAACTCGAACACTAGATCTCATTGCCAAATGGGGTTCTGATAATCTTGTCGAGTTCAATGCCAAGAAAACGCAAGTACGCGCGTTCACAACGAAAAAGTCACCATTTTCCCTTGTTCCATCCCTCTGTGGCACTACGCTAGTGATACAAAGGCAAATTGCCGTACTGGGTATTGACGTTCGCTGTGATCTTAATCCCAGGGATTATATCGAGGCTGTTATCAAAACAGCCTCACGGAAACTTGGGGTCCTGAACAAGGTACGACGTTTCTTCACGCCACAACAATTGCTCCTGTTATACAAAACGCAGGTGCGGTCTTGCGTTGAATATTGCTCGCACCTCTGGGATGGCTCCGCTAAGTATTTAATGGAAGCCTTGGATCGGTTGCAGCGACGTGCGGTCCGCATTGTTGGCGACGTAAAGGTTACAAACACCCTCGAACCTTTACGCTTGCGTCGAGAAATAGCGGCGCTGAGCGTTTTCTATCGACTGTATCACGGCGAGTGCTCTGAGGAATTATTCTCTCTAATCCCTGCCTCCCTTTCCTTCATAGATCCACGCGTGCTGGCTCGCGTTGTCACCGCGTAACTGTGACATCTATCCTAACGCGCACAAAGAAATTTGGCAGCTCTTTTCTTTGTCGCACCGCCAAAAAATGGAACTCTCTATCAGCACACGTGTTCCCTTCCTCTGATAACCTGGGTGCCTTCAAACGAGGCGTGAAGAGGCATCTTGCGGGCCGGCATGGCGAGGGTGACTAGTGCAACTCATTCTTGCTGTCAGTACTAGTCATCTTCGCGTTTGGACTCCACTTCCACTCACCACCAGGTGGAGTGGAGTCATATGCCTACCCGGGTAATATAAAAAAAAATCTATGCACACGTGCCATAATAGCGGTTTTAAGTAATAAATACAAAGCTTGTATACAAATTTGGGATGGGAAATTAATTGAAAGGCTTTTTAAATGGAGGACCGTTGTGTTACAGAGGCGTAGTATCTGCCTGTAAACGTTTGTGAATTCGATTCTCATGAGGGGAAGGTAGATTTTTTTATTTCTATTTTCTTCGCACTGCAACTAGATAAAGCGCGACGTTGATTTCCATCAATCAACACGCAATGCTTCGAAAAAAGCGGGAAGTGGTGACGGAGAAAGTAGAGACTAAGCAACGGAGTGTCTTAACACTAAGTTCCTATGGTTCCTGCAGTTCCCCATACTATGTGCGGGATAAAGCGTGAAGACATAAAAAAATCTTCATACAAATTAAGGAAAAATGAAAACGAAGTACTAATCAATAAATAAAAAATGCCGAATGAGGAATCAAACCGCCTTCATTCAATCGTAACATTGTATGACAATACTTACCGAGTCTATGGGAAGTGGGTAAGCTTGTTTATATCACAATAAGGTGTTATGAGGTAAACGGGTTACAGAGTAAATATTTAAGACGCCCAAGTCGTGAATACACTCAGTCTCCTTGTAGTGAAGGTGACATTGTATTGTAGAATAAATAAAATATTTTGTTTGTTTGTCCATATTTTTGGAGTTCCGTATCTCAAGAACATTTTTTGTTTTTTTTTTTTGGGCTGGGCTGGGCTATACTGTGGGAGTAATCTGTACCTGTACCTGTGTCTGGCTGCTTGATTTTTTTCCATTGTCTATTTCAATTTACTAAGGAAAAGCCGTTTGGTTTTTTTAGTAGTATTAGGTACTTGTTTAATAAAAGAAATGTTTGCTTATGCACGCGTTAAAAGTGACTTTTATACCGCAAGATCCGGGATAAATGAAGCCTTTATATTTCACCTAAAGCTCCTCTATTTTCCAGAAACATTTACGTAAGAATGAGCTCAGCTGTTTTTAAGTTTAGCCACTTTTTATTTATACTAAAGCATAGATTATAACACATAAAGAAATGTTTAAGTAAATAATTATCTTTAGAATTAATTTGGTGACTTAAATAATATTTTTATGGATAAAGATTAAAAAAATTGTTTTATAAATTTTAATCAACCAGCTAAATTATAACAAAAAATTGATGTCTGTTTAATCTTTTCTATTAAAGTCAATGAAAATAAAAAATCCACTAGAAATATATATCGCGGCGTTAAGTTCCGCCGCTCAAAATGGAATATCTAAAATTTTCGGCGGAAGTTGTAAAACGGAGTGTCTTAACACTAGGTTGCTAGACGCCATGGTGGTTGAGTACGAGAGAGGGGAAGTAGCAGACCGACTGGGTTGTATAAAGGCTTCCAAACAGCATGAGGTTATAGTATATGAGGACCGAGGGGAAGACCTTAGCTATCTTAAGCCTGCTCATTTAAGCGTCCAAATGGAGTCCTCACCATTGCTTTGTACGATCACTGAAAGTGGCTCAGAACGCGTTCAACGAATGGCGGTAGAAGCTCAAGATAATAGTCCAGACTTGACGAAGAAACAACTAGCGGCAAGATCTATGCGTGGCTCCTTCAGAACTATTATAGGGAGCCTATTGGGTCGAAGGAAACTTCCAGCGCAAAATGAGCAAGCGACGGCAGTGGAGAAGTTCACAAAAGAGTCTGCAAAAGTATCACCAGTAAAAACCCGATCAAAACCAACAAAGGCAGCAATGGAACAGGTAGAATCACCAAACCTAGTACAAATACGAGAACAGAATGACCACTATAAAAATGCTGTTCTTGAATTTCTTGCCGTCTTAAAGGCCACAATGCAAGTTAAGTTACGGACGTGCGAGGATATTATGCTTGCTTTTCGAGGTGGGTACTCTATACTGGGAGTAAAACTAAAGGAAGCAGAAGCCGCCATATATGATAACAGTAACGGTCAGATCATCGCGGGAATTATGAAGGGTAACTATATGGCAGCATACAGTGCAACATCTAGTTTTGTCGAACTGAATGAAGAGGAAACCAGTACAACAGGATACCTCAAGTTTGACACATCTGCCAATGATCCTATAGTAGTTACCGCTAAGTGCACGCGGATAATGCTGGAGGGTAGAATGCTTGAAAGAGCTAAATATCTAGATAGCACTCTGGACTCCGCATATCAGCGTCCGTGGAAGGTCCCCAAGATAAAATGGATCGATGGTGTTCCTGGATGTGGCAAAACATCTTGGATAGTCAAGGAATTTAATTTAGAAAAAGATATAGTCGTTACTAGTACTATAGAAGCAGCTAATGAACTTAGAGAGAGGTTGTCGAAACGTATAGGGAATTTGGTTCAAAGTAAAATCCGCACTATGGCGTCAATACTGGTGAACGGTGCACAAGGAGGATCACAAAAGTGCAATCGTCTGATAGTCGACGAGGCCCTTATGAACCACTTTGGTTCAATAGTACTGGCAAGCATTTACTCAGAGGCTGACGAAGTACTTTTAATAGGAGACCTAAACCAACTACCCTATATAGATCGAGATAACCTTTTTGAAATGTTTTACCGAAGACCATCACGAATTCTCAGCATAAGTGAGAAGCTGTTGTGTACTTATAGAAGTCCCATGGACGTTGCCTACGCTTTACGAGAAGTATATCCTGGCATATACTCTTCAAAAAGGGCAATACATTCCCTTTTTACAAAAAACATCAAGCTGACGCCAATGTCCGGGGATCTTAAAAACACTCTATACCTGACTTACACACAAGAAGAAAAAGAATCTCTGATTAGCCAAGGATGGGGAAAAGAAACAGGTTCGAAGGTCCTGACGATTCATGAGGCTCAAGGCCTGACCAGCGAGACTGTTGTAGTTATTAACAGCAAATCGGTCAAGCTGCAGCTACATGATAGTGTCTCGCATGCGGTCGTAGCAATATCGCGACACACCAACAGCTGCACCTACTATAGCGAGGGCAAAGACGATGCAGTCATGAGACTAATTCGTAATGCGATGGGTGCAACAACTAAAAGCATTGTGGAGTACAACTTGAAGATGGCCATGAAAGACAGGAACGCAGCGGTCACAACTTCAATTATAGCGGACATGCCCTAATATTTATGATATAAGTCGCATCAAAGCTTAGTTTTTGTCATTATTGTGTAACACTATCAAGTGACCTTAATTTATTATAAAATTTAATTTTATTTAACCAAGGATAAAACGTATAGACTTGTGTAATTCGTTTATCATAGCCTTAGTTCTAAGTAATATTAAATATAAAAAAAAAATGTAAAGATTATTATAGATGTTCATTATGATAAATATTAAATCTGTGTATTAATATAATCAATATTTGTAATAAGAACATATAGTGTAAGTTAAAAAAGGGTACGGACCAAGTGTCTGTAGAGCTAATTATTTTGAAATAAAAAAAAAAAAAAAAACACTAGGTTAGTTATGATATGACGACCGGAGAAAGTCTTTTAAAAATATTTAATTATTTATTTATTAAAAACATTTATTAATTAATTATATAAAAACATAACTTTGTTGATTGGAAACTGGATTAAGACTGATTTAATTATTATAATATATTATTAAGTACAAATGTAAAATATGTAGCCTATTGTCTTCTTAAACGCGGTGTCAGCGGAATGTGTGGGAGTCGGCACTGGAATGTGTGTATTACGCCATGGTAACTCCTCCCTCCTTAAGATGGAAGCTGGTCCTGCAGCTTCCAGGAGCGTCCTCGCGACTTTTGTCCTCGTTTTTTGATTGTTTCTTTTGTTTATTCCAAAAAAACTTCCAAAAAATTACGGTCCCAATTACTATGTACAGGATTAACGTGGGCCAACTAGGGATTGTCATTAAGTCAATCCAGTGAAAATCATCTGCTTTTTGAATATCTTCGACTGTGTTCATGAGTTCATGAATGCTGTCTAGCGAGATGTCTTCTAAGTGCAGTTCATACTGGATCTCTTCTTGATGTATAAGATTTTGATC
Organism: Dione vanillae; assembly: GCA_037178615.1. Classification (NCBI taxonomy): domain Eukaryota; kingdom Metazoa; phylum Arthropoda; class Insecta; order Lepidoptera; family Nymphalidae; genus Dione; species Dione vanillae. Next base: position 33,264 of record JAZFAU010000307.1, on the reverse strand, counting down.
TGGTAGCGGAATTATTTCATTCATCGTGATGGTGTTGCTGTGTGTTCTCATTGTTCTATTCATTATATTAATTTGGCAATCTTCTGTAATAGTTACTAGAAAAATGTTTGATGTTTTTCTGTAATTTGTTTCGCGTCCACACTGAGTTCTTATTACTTCTTCTTCAGGCAAAATTCCCAACCAGGTATTTTCGTTGATCTTCTGGAGTTTTCCTTTGCTAAGATTCATGCGAGCATAAGTGCAGTTTCCTTTTTGTTTCTTTATTAATGCGATGGTGCAATCTTCAGAATTTTCAGTTGTTCTTAAGTCTAGCGAGTTGCAGAGCAAAGTGTCTTCGGAGATTCTCTTGCAGGGTTCTTCTAAGTATGCGTACTCTTCGCTTCCAAGGACAAGGAATTTGGACTTAGGTATAATGGTTAGGTTTTCTTTATTTGGGATAGAATATATATGTATATGATCATAGATATTAGAGTCGATGGACGGGATTACTAATATAAATGTTAAAAAGTGTCTTGTACTATACGCTTTTACGCTTATAGATTTTTCTATTTTATGAATGTTTTCCATACTAATTTCAGCAACTGGTTTTAAAAAAGAAAATTTCTCTAAATTTCTAATTTCTGTAACTAAATTACGAGGATTAATAATACTAGGGTGCATTATACCTAACTGCGAAAATGACATAGCATCTTCTAATATCATTAACTTATCTAATAAAAGCTGTAAACTAAAACTTATTTGTATATAAATCTCTAAAAAGTGTAATTGGTTTGTAGTAGTATTTGAATAAACTGTAATATTATGTAATACAGATGCTAATCTGTCTTGATTCACGTTTATTTTATTTAATTGATTAGAAAATTCATTAATGGTATTTTCTGCCAAAGACAATGTTCGCTTTTGAGATGTTTGAATATATGAAACTGAACGGCGAATTTTATTAATTTCATTTTCAAAACGGATTGCATCTTCGTTATCTAAATTGCCTGTAATTAATTTAACAACAGAGCCTAAGCCGTTTATGATACCACGTTTAACTCTATTTCTAGGTGCTATAAACATTAACTTTTTATCAATTAAATCTAAATTATGTTCTATTTGATCTCTATAAGTTTTATGCAGATTTTCTGATGCCCTATTGTTTTCAGCTGCTTTTGTACTTGCATATAAGGACATTAGTTTAATGGAAATTAAATGTAAATGAGTTATATTATATGTACAAGCAAGGTTAAATGAATCAACTTGTTTAAGTATACGTCCCTGTTTAAGTAAAAGGATTCCATTATTATTATCTACGGGTTGAAATGTTACGTCTGATTTTGACTGGAACACGAGGGATCCGAAGATGAGGGTCCTGGAACAAGATGAGGTCGTCGTAGAAGTTTGAAATGAACTCTGATTGATTTAGAGTTAGGGTGACTACCTATTATCTCTGCTATATTATTAGGATGAAGGTGAATTATCTTATACGGACCTTTAAACACCGGCTTCGTTTTGTTGTTTCTCGCGGTTTTGGCCACCTGTTTATAAACTGTTTCACCTACCTTAAACGTTATATCTTCTGCTGTCTGGTTACGCTTCGTTATTACCTGTTCCTTGTTCTTAGACACGTGCGCTGCCACGCATTCTTGCACGGCTTCAGCGTTCCTTCTATGCTTAAGAACATAATCTTGGTAAAATTGCTTAGTGTAATGAAGTTCTAAAGGGTTTCTGGATGCAGTATGTCCAAAAAGTAGCTCGTGAGGGGTATATTCGGTTGCCGAATGAATAGTATTATTATATGCGATAATAGCAAATTTCATGATAATTTGTATAGGGTCATCCTTATTTGTCATCCTCTGTATCCTAATAATTTCTCCTATAGTTGAGTGAAATCGTTCTATGGGTGAATTTGAATTCGGGTTATAAGGGGTTGTAAAGTGAATGTTAATGTCGTGTAGGGCACACATCTCCTTTATAACTTCGTTATCAAACTTACTGTCAGAGTCCGTTGTAATTTTCAAAGGGGTTCCTAATATTGAAAAAATATCGAATAAAGCTTCAGCTATGTGTACGCTACTAGTTGCATTTAAAGAGACTGCTTGAGCAAATTTTGAGAAGTTATCAATGATCGTGAGGAATGTTGCTCCTCCTGTAGAATATAAATCCATGAATAAATGTTCCATAGGCTTACTGGGGGTTTCAGTTAGAGCTAATGGGGGTCTCAGGGGATTTCTTTCATATTTAGCTTGTAAGCATGTAGTACATTTATTTACAAACGCTTGAATGGTTAATAGCATATTGGGCCAATGATAATTTCTATGGATTTGCTTGTAAGTTTCCTGAATGCCACGATGGATTGTCTTACCTTCGTGATATTTTTTAATGATTTCCTGTTGTTCTGTCTTATTTTCAACTAAAGTAACGCGTGTTGAGCACCTAAAAAGCTTTGGACCTCTATCATTAAATATCGTTGTGTAGACTCTAGAAAATATTGGATATAATTCGTCGTTGTAGAAGTAGCAGTGAAATACACGATCGGCGATAGTATGTTCCTTTAAAAATTGTATTATTTCTTTCTCTGTGTTATTGACTGGGATAAATACGTCTTTGATAACCGTGCGCGAATTCGTTGATCTGTTTTCAACTCTATAATGTGAACCAGGAGTTGACCTTATATGAAATTGCTTAAGTTGTCTATCTATAGCGTCTTCTAATATTGGTATCCCTTGGTTCTCATTGTCGGGTTGTGTGTGGTTAGTCGAAATTAAATTGTCGGGGTCACGGCTGTCAGATTCTGTTCCTATACTGGGTGGTTGTATGTCAGGTGTTGCGTCATTGTCATTATTAAAATTGTCGTCTATTGTAGGAGGTTCTTGTACTGTAACCGTATCCGTCTCTACTTCCTGTCTTACATTTTCGAATATCCTGTTGATTATGTCATCATCGTCATTGTCGTCTAAATTTACTGCCAGGGAATCTATACTTTTGTGGAAAATTTTAACACGAGAGAGAGCGTCTGCGTTTGTATTCTGTTGTCCTTTTTTATAAACAACTTTGTAGTCATACTCGGCAAGTTTCAGTTTCCATCTAGTCAGTTTAGAGTTTGTGTCTTTTAGTGACATTAACCAAGTCAGGGGCCTGTGATCAGTATAGATGATAAATTTTCGACCATAGAGATATGGTCTGAAATATTTAACTGCCCATACTATGGCTAGTAATTCCTTTTCTATGGTAGAGTAGCGGGTCTCAGTATCAGAAAGGGTTCTTGAAGCGTAAGCTACAGGTTTATCCGCGCCTACGGGACCTTGAGATAATACAGCACCAAGGGCTATATCTGATGCGTCTGTTGTCAGTATAAAAGTCTCGTCAAAATTTGGATACTGTAAAATAGGTGCATTAGTCAAAATCTGTTTGCATTTTTTAAAGCATTCTAAAAATTCTGGGGAATGTATTACTTTTCTATGTTTCTTAAGGCATAAGGTCATGGGTTTAGTCAATTTGGCAAAGTCTTTAATAAATTTTCTGTAATAACCAACAAGCCCTAAAAAGCTTTTAATATCTTTATGGGTTTTTGGCAGTGGGAAATTCAAAACAGCTTTTATCTTGTCTTGATTCGGTACAAGTCCTCGCTCTGTTAGCTCATGTCCTAAAAATTTAACGTGTTTTTTCAAAAATTCGGATTTGTCGAGTTGTATTTTCAAGTTATGGGTTTTAAATCTGTCAAAAACTTGTTTTAGTTTGTCAATGTGTTCTTGTAAGGAAGTCGATATTATTATAACGTCGTCTAAATACGTAAAAACGTTGTCAATACCTCTGAGAATATGATCCATTAGTCTTTGAAAAGTGCTAGGTGCATTTTTCAAACCAAATGGCATCCTAAGAAATTCGTAGTGTCCTCTCTCTGTAGTGAAAGCCGTTTTCTCTATATCATCAGGGTGCATTTCTACTTGATGATAACCACTAGCGAAATCTAACGTGGTAAAGTATTGAGCTCGTCCTAGTCTGTCTAAAATGTCACTTATGGTAGGAAGAGGGTATTTGTCTTCTATAAGTCGGTCATTAAGTCGTCGATAGTCTATGACTAGTCTCCACTTAACCTTTCCCGATGCGTCTGATTTTTTTGGGACGATATGAACGGGGCAAGACCATATACTCTCACGGATGATACCTTGTTTTAATAAGTTATCTACTTGTTTTTGTATTTCTATTTTCTGTTGAGGGGGTTGTCTGTAACTTCTAACGAATATTGGGGTCTGGTCTGTCAGTCTCAGTTTGTGCTTAACAGCGTGTGTAAAAGAAAGTGGGATTTTTTCAGAATAAAAGATGTCTCTATATCGATAACAAATCTTATTAATTTCACGACGCTCCTCGTCATTCATGTGGTCTGTTCGTATTTTACGTAAATTTTCACACAATTCTTTATCTATATCTGTGTTTACTGCAATTGAATTTAATTTACATGTATCTATATCTGAGTAATTACGAAAGTTTTCTAATGGAATATTTACTGAGTTAGAAATTATTTTCTTCACAGTACTAAAATTAATTATTGACGTTTTAAATTTTCCGTTATTAACTTGGACTATTGCTGCAGGTGATTTTAAGCCATTAGACCAAATAAATTCGTCATGGATGTATTGACCGTCACTATAGTTTGTTTTTACGGTTATAACTTTCTCACACCTGGGTTCTATAGTGATTTTTTTTGTGGGGTAATCAAAGTAAATGGGTATCTCTGCGGTAGAAGTATGTAAGAGCTTGTTTTTTATGTCTATGTTACAGTCTAAAGTCTTTAATAGATCTAAACCTATAAGTCCTTTGTATTTCGGGTCAAAGTCAAAAATTAAAAATTTATGAATAATATCGCTATTGAATATTGGGGGAAGGGGCAAATAAACTACTTGTTCATGCCGCGTAGTAGCGTGTGCTGTTTTTACTTCAAAAGGTTCATTTTCGACTAAATTTTGAAAAATTGTATTTCGAATGACTGAAGGGGATATCATAGAACGTGATGCTCCCGTATCTATGAGAAACTTACCTTGAAATTCTTGTAGTTCTATATATGGAAGGTGATCTTTATCGTGGTTATTAAGTTTCACTAACTCGAGCCCTCTTGGTCTGGATCCGGGGAAAAATCCTGCTGGGTATAGGTCTCCTCGTTATGAGACTGGTAGTCATGCTGGTTCGGGTCGCAACTATCAAAATATTCATACTGACCTTGCTGATAACCGTGGTCCACTCCATCATCGCCGGGTTGTTCATACGATGAGGGTTCATTAGTGTAGAACAGTTCCTCAGCTGCAAACTGTGGCTTTGGTGGTCTAGATATAGATCTCATGGTCACATCCGAAACTTTTTGTGGATTAAATTGCTGTTGGGATATGTTATTTCTAAAGTTACCGGAAGGTTTGTAATTACCTGTTACTGGGCGGTTCTTCCATGGTAGCATGGATTGTACCCATTGCTGCCGCTGTTCCGGGGTCAAATTATTTTTTTGAGGGACAAAAGTATTAACTGGTTGATTAAATCTAGGGACTGGATTATGAAATTTAAAAGGTGCTGGGGTCGAGTATTGATTAAAGCTTTTAATTGGTTCCTTAACCTTTGCTTGAGATATATTAAAATTATTACTATTTGTCCGATTATAAGCAAGCTTCGCCTCCTCTTGCCTAGCTATTACTATTGCTGATTCGAGTGTAAGAGGCTGTGCTATTCTTACACCTATCGAAACTTGAAATTCTAACTGGTTGGTATATTGTTCTATTACCATATTTTCATAATATGATTTATTTGAATGCGTGCCTACCGAAAAAAATGTATCTAGTATATCTCTTAAACGTCTGCCAAAACTCTCCGCATCTTCGCTTTTATTACGTCGCATTCTGCTTAATTCCTGCATAACCTGGATTTCATTCCTCGGTTCTCGCAGTCTCTGAACAAGAGCCGCTTTTATGGCTTCCCATGAAGTAAGGGAATCTTCATATGCTATGGCATCGATAGCGACGCCACTTAATCTACTCTTAATTAAACATAAAATAGCGGGATGGTTTCTGGCTGTGGCATCTAGTAAATTTAAAATATTTTCTACTTCTCTAATATAATAGTTTAATAATTTTGGATTGCCATTATATTTTGGCATAAATTCAGAAATTAGCTTAAAACTAGAAGAATCGCAATTTTCAAAAGACATTTTCTTTTTTAAATTATATACTTGAATTTCAAAGTATATAGCAAATATAATAATATTCTATATTTTATTTATTTTAATTAAAAAGATTATATATTTTCTTTTATATATTTTATTTTCCGAAGTGAAAGCCTATAGCGATTTTAGCTTCTAGACAAAACACCTCTAAAACACTAATTCTATACGGAAGGAAATAGAGCACAGGAACTTGGAATAGCGAGAGTACTCACCAAAATATCCTCTGCATCTCCTTTCCGGGTCTTCCAGTTTCCAGTAGACTCTCCCGATGCCGCCGTTGTAGACTCGTTGAGAAGAAAGTTGCGGTTTAAACGATCAAAATCGTTCAATTGATTAAAGATTTTATTTTCTCAATTGCCGCAACTACTACCGACTGCGCCAGTTATGATATGACGACCGGAGAAAGTCTTTTAAAAATATTTATTTATTTATTTATTAAAAACATTTATTAATTAATTATATAAAAACATAACTTTGTTGATTGGAAACTGGATTAAGACTGATTTAATTATTGGTAGCAGAGCGTAGTTCATTATATTCATTATATACTACTATATACATTTTTTGGTAGCAGAACGCAGTTCATTATATTCATTATATAATACTATATACATTTTCTGGTAGCAGAGCGTGGTTTTCATCCCTCTGGGTCCCCCTTGATCAGAGCGTGGTTTTCATCCCTCTGGGCCCCCTTAATTATAGCGTGGTTTAATCCCTCTGAGTCCCCCTGATTATAGCGTAGTTCATGCCCCTGAGTCCCTTTCATTACAGTGTTATTTTCCCGTTTTGGTATTTTGGCTCTTAATTTGGTACCTAACGCATAATTACAATATAATTTGATTTCCTAACCTTTTAAAACGTGTTCGCATCGAGTTGTTTAAAAAATAATGTTATATGAAATTTTATACATATAATATAATTGTGTAGGGTGAATGTATAATGTGTAAAATATATAAATAAATATTGAATATAATTTTATATATTAAATATAAAATATAATAAATACACATAATATGGTTACATCTATTTTATAATATTACGCCTATACGTTATTACCTATCCTGTTTTAAATTATAATTGAAGTTAGTTAAAATAATTTAATATAATTTCCTTAAAAAACTAACTTACTTTAAAATATTATCCCTACACTTTTATTGTCACCCTTTTTTTTTATTTTTATTTAAATGAAGCTTAAGCCTTAATTGTAGTCATATTGTATATTATATTATTTTGTTGTATTGCGATATATGTAGATGCGACGCGTCCCTGAACTTGACCGTAACTGGTTTCTTATCTCGCCAGCTGTTGTGGATTCATTGTTTATTACGAGTTTATTATTTTTTTAATATTTTAGTTGAGTTATTTGTTTACTTGATTTCTGATTTCGCCCGTTGGTAGTGGGTTCATTGTTTATTACGAGTTTATTATTTTTTTTATATTTTAGTTGAGTTATTTGTTTACTTGATTTCTGATTTCGCCCGTTGGTAGTGGGTTCATTGTTTATTACGAGTTTATTATTTTTTTAATATTTTAGTTGAGTGATTTGTTTACTTGATTTCTGATCTCGCCCGTTGGTAGTGGGTTCATTGTTTATTACGCGTTTATTAATTTTTAATATTTTAGTTCAGTTATTAGTTTACTTGATAATTTAAAATGGCTACTCATGATGAAACAGTAAAATGTTCCTTATATACGGAAAGCGCAGAATATAGAAAAAATATAGGTGTGGTACGCTTTGTTTCCGATTGGATTGCCGATACCTCGGAACTTCTTGGCACTTCTGAAATACCTAGATTATTAGTTAGGTTCAAGGATTTAGATTCTCATTGTAATTTATTTGTAAACGCGTCCTCAGTGCTCCTGGGTGGGTTAGACCCGGCTATCGATTCCCAAGAACTTAATTATATAAAAAAAGAAGTGCGTTTAGTATATAAGAAGATAGACGACCTCCGGGTGCGTCAGTTAGAGTTGTGCCCACCTGCTCCCGTAGTTGATCCTGTCATGGCCAGTACACCCGTAAGAATGAGTAGTAGAAATATTACTGAGCGAACTCCTTATAATGGATTACCTGATTTACCTATCCCTAAGTTTGATGGACGTCCTGACTCCTGGATAAGTTTTATTGATCAGTTTGACAGTGTAGTAGATTCCCAACACCATTTAACCCCCACAATGAAATTACAGTACTTGGTTGGATCCTTAGCAGATGAACCTAAGCGGTTGTTGCTACATTTAAAAATTGAAGAAGGCAACTATGAAGTTGCTCGTGAGTTGTTGAAACAGCGGTATCACAATACACGGGTTCTTGCTGATACCTACATAACCCAGATACTTACCCTGCCGGAGATTTCGAATAAATTTACAGGTTTGCGCGCGGCTTTTTTGAACCCCTTGTTAACTGCCTATCGCTGTTTAGAACGTTTAGAGTTACCCGTCTCCTCATGGTCTTATATGTTAGTACATATATGTTTGACTAAGCTTCCCTCTGATTTGAAATCCCGTTTTGAGCGTTGTTATGGCGGTGACGCTAATGAATTACCTACTTTTAAAAATCTTATTACTTTTTTGGAAGACGAATGTCGTCACCATGACAACGTTGGCAACACCTCCCATGTAGATTCTAACCTGACGAAATTTAAAAGTACTGTACCTAAACATACTTACTTTGCGGCTCCTCCCTCCCCTCTATTAGATAATAGACAAAAAATGTTACCTGTAATAAATAATAGTAAAAAATGTTACCTGTGTGCTTCCTCTTCCCATTACCTCCGTGAATGTCCTGAATTTAGAGCTATGAATCCTAGAGAAAGATCGGGATTTGTAAAACATTCCCGGTTATGTTATAGGTGTTTGGACAAACATCCAATTCTTATGTGCAAGCGGGACTACAAATGTTCAACCTGCGGTCGCTCATCCCATCACACTATGCTATGTTTTAATGATTCCCGTAACTCAATGTATCCCACCTCATCCAATCGCAATTATAATTATAATTCCAAATTTAATAAACGCAATTATCCGCGTACCTGTCCTTCTTCTACCCGCGGTCCCCATATGGGCGGGGGCCAGCATAAGAAATATTCCCCTTCACAACTCCAGCGCTCCCCCCAACGACATTCCCAGAGAGGTTCTCCCCCCAGAGAAAATGCTCCGCCCCAACCTAGACAGGTTGAAAATAATATAAGATATCGTGATAATTCCTATAATAGAGAAGATAGACCCACATAGCTAGATACTTGTATTACTCCCCCTTCCCCTTGCCTTAATATCTCACCCAATTCCCTTATATTATTGCCTACTGTTAAATTACACGTTAAAACTGCTAGTGGTTATTATATTGAAGCGCGTGCCTTATGTGATACCGGTGCCCAGGGTTGCCTCATTACAACCGATCTTGTTGTTAATTACCTCAATTTGACCATCTCCCCCTCCTGTGCCCCTGTACGTGGCATAGGTAATATTCCTTTAGTGGTTTCCCGTGGTTCTATTTCCCTGTGTTTTAAACCTTTGTATAATTCCTTCCCTGAGGTGTCAACCTCTGCTATAGTTATAGATGTGATTGCCGGTACGCATTCTGAGTTTGAGTTCCCTGAGTCTGTGTTTTTTCCTAATAGTGATTTTTCCCTTGCTGACCCTACCTATAATAAGCCTGGCCCGATAGATATACTATTGGGTGCTGACGTGTTCGGCGCGCTTTTATTACAAGATAAAATATTTAACTTTAACGGCCTTACTGCTTTATCTACAATTTTTGGTTATATTGTTTGTGGTCCAGTCGCTGCCGATTATGGTGAATTAGACCCCCCTATGACTGGAATATCCTTATCCCGTATCATCGAGAAATCCTGGAAGGTTGAAGAGACCCCTCAAACCTTGATTGCTTACCCCTTAGATAACGATGGTGAGATTTATAAATAAAACCCGAAACTTACCCGTTGAGCTATCTGTATCCTTATTCCGTTAGCGCGTAGCGTTTCCTTGCGGTCTTCCCTAAGACGACTCTCACTCTTTCTTGACAAAGAAGGAATCATCAGAGTCGGTGGTCGTTTATGAAATTCCTTTAACATTCGAGGAATTAACTACAATTTTTGTTAAAATTGAAGCGGTATTAAATTCCCGGCAGTTATGTCCCTTATCTAATGACCCTAACGATCTAGAAGTTTTGACGCCTGGTCATTTTTTGATTGGCCAACCTCTTAGTGCTTTGCCGGAGTATATGTAACCTATAACAATGTAAAAATTAATCGTTTAACCCGTTTTCAAGTAGTGCAACAGATAACTCAACATTTTTGGTCGCGGTGGCAGTTAGAGTACCTATACACTCTGCAGACTAGGCAGAAGTGGACTGATCCAGTAAATCCTCCAACAGTAGGCGAGCTAGTCCTCATCAAAGATGATAATTTACCCCCTTTACAGTGGCGACGTGGTCGCATTTCCCAAATTTATCCTGGTAAAGATAGCGTTGTGCGTGTGGTCGATGTTAAGACATCGACAGGTATCCTAAAGAGAGCCTTAACCAAATTAGTTCGTCTACCTATTAGTTAGTTTTCCCATTTTCTCGTAAACATTAGATGTTTAGGGCGGGGGCTATGTTTATTCCTATTTGTGCCGCCCCCTGCGATGACCCCCGCGCGGGTTGTCGTCACAGTCTTGTGCGAACACCCCGCGCGGTCGGTAACAGTAGTAGTTAATAGTAGTTGTCGAGTTGTAGTAAAGGGGGCACGTGAGACGGCCGACGCGAGCGCACGTCCTTCCTGAATCTAATATTAATTAGCGGTGTGATTTTCCCTCCCTCAGCCTTATTTGATTTCCCTTTTGTGTATTCCCTCTTGATATTGAACCTGACAAAGACAAACCTACAAAAGATAATAGTGCAAGTAACCCCTAGTGAAGAAGACTCAAGTGAGACATTCCATGCCGGCCGGGAACAATCAGTGTTTGTGTTGTGAATCATGAAGATAAGGTACTGTACAATTTCTATTATCCGAAAACCGACTATAAAGTAAATAATTAAAAAATAACCTCCCCCTCAGCACGCTTCCACAAATGCGGCACACCCTACCCTATATTATTCAATATACAATTATTATAATATATTATTAAGTACAAATGTAAAATATGTAGCCTATTGTCTTCTTAAACGCGGTGTCAGCGGAATGTGTGGGAGTCGGCACTGGAATGTGTGTATTACGCCATGGTAACTGGTTGCTTCCGATTTCTCTGTATCGTGCATATGGGCGCAAATCAATATACATTTTATGATTTTATTGTTAGAAAGTATTTAATATTGAAATTAATGTTTAATTATTTAAATCAATAAAACCTATTTGCAATGTTAAGTTCTTTATGATGTTAATTTTGAATATTGGACAGAAATGTCAGATGTAAAATAAATAAATAGAACTGAATTATGTATTTTTGGGCTCTTCTGTATTAACTATTGTACGAGAATAAACCAAGTGCTACCACTCTGTTATTTTATTATGAAAAATGGACTCTGAACAACGAAACCCTGGCTTAGCGCCGACATGCACGTAGCAAGGTGTGCAGAAGGAACCTTTCCCTTGAGGAACCTAGTGCTAAGACATTCCATTCCCCGCTTTTTGCGTCAAACCATCAACTTGTTACCAGAGCGAATAATATGAAAATAGCAACTTCTGCATCCTCCCCTCATGGGAAATGAACCCACGAAAACGCGTTTACAGGCAGACGCTGTACCGCTGATCCACAACGGTCCTAATATTTGTTTTAATATTTATTACTTAAAAAGACAAATAACACAACAAAATATCGTCCACACATCGCGTGAAAATATTTCTCTTTCACGCTTTTACCTGTTTTTTTTCTTAATTTGTGTCATAATAGAATGTAATTACAGCGAGCTTCCTATACCGTTACACGTAACAATGGTCACTTTCACTGTCCGTACTGTATACTTGTGGCTGGAGAGTGCACGCGATGTATACACGTATACCTATTGTTATAGTTGCTTTTATTTTTTTATTGTCATTTTTTAAATGGCACAAACATAGATAATGAAAAGCCTTAATGGCTTTTCATTATCTATGCTTGTGCCATTTTTGGGTTATTTAAAAAAAAAATCAGTTTTAGATGATGAAATTTAACCCTCTAGGGCAAGAAATAAAAATATTTTATATATGAATATTAGATATGCTCAGAAAGACTAGTCGATGAAACTGACTATCCAATTATTGTAGTCGGATTATGGTATTACAGTTGATACAAGTTTTGTTTTTTTTATTATTATTTATGCTAAAAGTTAGTCAAAAAATTTTGCAGTATAAAACAAAGCAACGTATACGAATTCGTTCGTCTCGTTCGTTTTTTTTTCCATAAGGCCTATTTTCTCTGAGATCATTTCGGCACATCACTAGCAAATATTTCTTAACTGGATGCTACACCATCACATCGCTATTGTTCCGACTACACGACTATGACGTCATATTTCATAAATTAGTTTTTTCAACAGATAAATTAAGGTTAAGTTATTGATATAAGTTGAATGTAATATCGATCAAGTGCGAGTTAGACTCATGTTAAAGGTTCATTAATAATTTCTTTTTTTTAGCTTCATATTATTATCCCGCATTTTGCAGGGTAGGCAGAGGGAACTGCAAGAACCATATGAACCTAGCGTTAAGACACTCCGTTGCTTAGTCCCGACTTTCTTCGTCCCGCTTTCCGCCTTTTTTCGAGGCATTGCGTGTTGAATGGCGGAACTCAACGCCGCGCTTTGCCTAGTTTCCAGAGCGATGTAAATGGAAAGAGAAAAATCCATCTTCTACGAGTGGGAATCGAACCCTCAAACCGTCGCGTTTACAGGCGGACACTTACACCTCTGCGCCACGACGGTCCTCATGGTACTAATTTCAAGACAGCTTATAAAAGTTAACAAGTTAACTTTAATATACGGTCAGACGAATGCACTTATTTTATATAAAATGAGAAGAAACAACTTAGCGTTCCATGGATTCACCGTGTGGGTGCCGGGCCCATCGTGTTGTAGGAAGAGGAGCTCCGAGCAGCGCTTGGGACTTGCGACCCAAGTGTAGGTTTAAAGGGGCCCCTTTAAAATGCATTAACGCTCACCTTCACTGTCCGAGCTCCTCCCACTACCGACACCAAATTTTGAATGATTCTACCAAAGCCGCCTTCGAAGTGTGTTCTAGAAATGAATTTGTGATAGTTCTAGACAGGCCGAGATTTTTTAGGAAACTATATATCGCCGTACTAAAGTCAAAAATGGCGGAAAGCGGGGACGGAGAAAGCAGGGACCAAGCAACGGAGTGTCTTAACACTAGGTTCCCACAGTCCCTGCTGTTCCCTCTGCCTACCCTGCCATGAACGGGATAAAGCGTGAAGCTACAAAAAATCTATATGCCGCAATATACTTATTAATTATCAATTTTCAAAAATATTTCTCTTTTTACTATATTTTTTATGCATATAAACGGGGAACCCTATTTGTTTTCATTAATATATATTATACATACGCATAAACGCTTATATATTGTGATTGCGTTTTTTTATGCTTCTAGGGACGATAGACCTATATATATTTTATAATACTTTCACAAGGTCCTTAGAAAAGTGTAAGCTTTATTGACATACAGGTCTGAAACCTAAACGTCTTTTTATATGGTTAAGTATGTATTATATTTATTTAATTATGTTATATTAAAATTTTAATAATTGCCGTCGTACGTGGTTTGAGGGTTCGATTCCCACTCGGGGAAGATGGATTTTTCTATTTCCATTTTCTTCGCTCTGGCAACTAGACAAAGCGCGGCGTTGAGTTCCGCCACTCAACACACAATTCCTCGAAAAAAGGCGGAAAGCGGGGACAGAGAAAGAAGGGACTAAGCAACGGAGTGTCTTAACACTAGGTTCATAATATAATTCCTGCTGTTCACTCTGCCTACCCTGCAATATGTGGGATAAAGCGTGAAGCTAGAAAAATATTAAAGAAACAAAAAAAATCTATGAACAGAAAAAAGTTATCTAAAAAATATACTACAAAAATAAATAAAAAAAAACTTTGAACTTTATATTGCTCTATTACGTAGAAGTATGTAATTTACAACTACTTCTACGTAATAGACCAATCGATTTTCTCGGCCTGTCTAGAAATATCACAAATTCATTTCTACAACGCACTTCGAAGGCGGCTTTGGTAGAATCATTCAAAATTTGGTGTCGGTAGTGGGAGGAGCTCGGACAGTGAAGGTGAGCGTTAATGCATTTTAAAGGGGCCCTTTAAACCTACACCTGGGTCGCAAGTCCCAAGCGCTGCTCGGAGCTCCTCTTCCTACAACGCGATGGGCCCGACACCCGCACGGTGAATAGATGGAACGCTAAGTTGTTTCTTCTCTTTATATGGAAAATATAAAGTTTAAGTTTTTTTTTAAATATTTTTGTATTTATTATTCTTTTAGGTAACTTTTTTCTTTTACTTTTTTTTGTTTCTTTTATAAATAATTATTAAAGCTTTGACAAAATATAACTAAATAAATATAATGCCTACGTAATTATATAGAAAGATCACCAACAGGTAGTGCAATTTAGATCTCAGAACTAGAGTCATCAGGCGTGGATAAGTGCAGTTAATTCTTAAAACTCATCTCTGAGGTATAATTAAGTTTATCTTAATAAAGACATAAGAGACAGTAGTATATAACTGTAGGTAATCATAAGATAATTAAGTGCTTGAACTCAATGAGATTGTCTTTAGTTTACTTTTTAAATATAAATGGGGTTCTGTACGTCAAAAGCAAAAAATAAATCTTATGGGATCGATTTTCTTGTCAGTATATCTGTATGTCTGTTCATATCTCAACACCAGTTTTTCATAATTTAAAATATATATTATATACATATGTTAAAAAAACCATAACAGCGACTTATGGTACAAAAAAACATATTGTTTTTCAAAGCAATTAAAAAAAATGAGCTTTAATGTTTTTTCTTATATGCTTATAAGGGCTAATATAATTTTAAGATACTTAAAGAAAACCTAAAAATTTGAACGCATCGGGATTTGAACCCGAGACTTTTGCAAACCTTTAAGTATTTTTTCTAACTTTAAAGTGGATTAGCACTTGAAACACCATAAAAATATTTACTTAATTGTAAGATTATTCGTTTCTATTATTCAAATTATCAAATTTTGTATTGAGTGGCGGAATTCAACGCGGAGCCACTATAACTGAGAAAATCACAAAGAAGACAAAGAAAATATGAAATAAACACAACCATGTCCTTTGTATAAAACGACATACAATTAAAAAAATAAGACTTAAATGGACCTTACGTTAGTGCTAGAAATAATGAGACGCTCTTTTTTATTTTCCTATAGTTAAAGCAACCTGATGCTTTATTTTGCTTGACTGAAGAGAAGAATAATAAAGTCAACAAAAATATTACAATTGAACCCTCTAATCTGTTTTTTTTACGCTTTATGCTGATTATAGCAAGGTAAGCAGAAGGAACCACAGGAACCTTGGGAACCTGGTGTTAACATACTTCGTTCTCCACTTTTCGCCTTAAACTTTGACTGTGTCTATATTATCTCTGACATTCATTAAATCAAGCTCTTGTTGTTTCCTCCTCATAGCAGAGTAGGCAGAGGGAACTAAACCTACTGTTAAAACACTCCATTCCCTGCGTACCGCCTTTTGAGGCATGGCGTTGTTGGGTGACGGAACTCAACGCCGGGCCTAGTTGCCAGAGCGAAGAAAATGGATATAAAATAATCTATTTTCCTCTAATGTCTTCAAAATAAATATTAATTTATATTTTATATTTTATTTTTTTTATTGTAAGTTAAAAAATAAAAAGTAAATATTAAATATTATATAATATTAACATAAGTAAATGAGGTGAAAGGATAAGGTTTGAGGACAAACTATTAAATAATAAAAAAAACCATCACATGAATAACTTTATTTCATAAATAAGTCACAATGTGAACATAAAAATTTTACAACTATTCTAGAAAACTGGAACCATAAGCGAAATTAACTAATAATTATTGAATATTATAAATAAATGCCTTAACAGTTTGCTGTGACATTGAAATACAGATTAAAAATTAACAGTGTTGCTATTAATATAATAATATATATATTTATATATATATAAATAGATACAAACAAAAAAATATAAATTGCTTATATATTTATATGTATAATAAGATCAATATACACTGTAGATTTATTATTTTTTAAAATAATAAATTAAATTAGAATTAAAATTAAAAATAAAACTAAATCTACAATGTACATTAAAAGACAACATCAAGACTATCTAATTTTTTTTATTTTTCTTACACGGTTATATAAAGTTATCAACAAAAATGTTGCCAGCTTCAAATTTAAAAATAAATAATAAAATAGGGAAAAAATAACTAAGAAGCAATTAATAATACAATTTCTAAATAATATTAATATTTTTAAAATATAATTGAACACAATAAAATTATTTTCAAAACTGGCAACCCATTTGTTTAGTTGACATCAAATATTGGTTTATATTAAGACATTTATATATGTGTTGATTATTTATCTAACAAAGGTTTGGTAATCCTTTACCCAACAGTGTTGCCTGCAATAAAAATTAAAAAAATATTTTATCTATAGTTTAAGTAGTATATTAAAAGTGTAAATGTAAGTTGGTTTGCGACGCTTTCACGCGAAAACTATTGAATCTGTGATTATAAAACATACTTTTGAAGGTATTAGAATTAACATAGGCTATTTTTTATTTTTTTTTTAAAGGAAAATAAAAAAAAATAGAACTATTTATTAACTATATATATTTTAACGGCCTTATTCATAAAAAGTTATAGCACGCTTAAAGACTCGATATAGTACAGTTGTCAAAAAACGTTATTCATAACAGCATTTTAGTGCCAATCAGTTCTATACACCTATCATAAAGTTATAGAGCCGAGAACCCTACTATAACAGTGTTTTAACGTCCAAAGATGGCCGATTCATATAACAGCTGATTGTAGCTCATACTAATATGAGCATTGATATGACGTCGTCGAGTCGCTTGTCATCAAGAGTGTCAATTTCAGTTTCGTAAACAAAACAATATAACAATTGACATTTTGTTCGATATTTATTAACTATATTTAGTTATTAACAAGTTTATTAATAATAAATTCTACATAAAAAAGTGCACAGACTATAGGTAATACTTGTCCACGTCTAAACAATTTTCAATTCTTTGTCGTTTTACTTCTTTTGACTTAATTTTTTAAAAATTAAGTAAGTTTATAAACTAAAATAAAATAAACATTCGTGTTTTTGTGATAACAACGACGTAAATGAAGCCGGTAAATGTCAAGCCAGATCCAACAATATATTTTTGTACGTAATATTATCTGTGGTCATACTATGTCAATGCGTTTGTCACTTATCATCTGTGGATTTACTGGTATTTTCGGCAACAAGTCGACCGACTTCAGTATAGTGGCAACATTGTGAACGTATAAATCAAATTAGTGACACTTTAGTTATAGAAGGCTTATAGAGCGTTTATGAATACAAACATTTATCGAACGTTCTATAAGCCTAAAGAGCGTGTTAACTAAAATATGCTTAAAACGTTTTATAAGACTTTTTTATGAATAAGGCCGTAAGTATTTAAAACTTCATTTAGTGTTGTATTTAAAAAAATGACAATTCCAGTCAAACAATAAAATTTTCATACAGATTAATTCTATAGGAATAATCTCTAACACTTATTTAATTACTCAAAAGCGGGCAAAGCCGCGTGTAATAGGCTAGTATATTTATATATATAATATATTCAGTTTTAATTCAAAACATTATGTCTTTAGTAGTTATTTTATTCATAGTATTTTTTATACAGCTCAATTTTTTTTTTAATTTCTTCTGTCTTCACGCTTTATCCCGCACATGGCAGGTTTGGCAGAGGGAACTTGTTCAGTATATTGCATCAGATCCGGGAATTTATAATGGCATTTTATTTAAAATGTAGGGTTATTTTTCACCTATTATATTAATATTAGTTATAATTTTAAAATATAAAATCTTTTGTATCTTCACCAATTTAGTTATAAGCTAAATTGTATTTTTTTTAAAGATTTAGCTTCTTCCATCCATGGTACGTGACAAACGAAAAATTAAAAAAAAAATATTAAAAAAAATAAACTTAAAATACCTTTTACATTTGCTGCGTAGAATTTCCATTCCAAGTGTTATTATCGTCTTCACCAGTTCTGTCGCCGGTTATTCTGTGTATATTGCCTCGTCGTCTCAACCCCTGGTTCGTGGGGTTCAAGGGGTTCGAGGGGTTCGAGGGGTTCGAGGGATTTGAAGGGTTCGAGGGGTTAGGGTTAGGTGGGGGGTTCGAAAAGATTCTGTTGCGTAACCACGAGAAGATTTGATAGGTCGGGTCTAGGATTAGCGATGTGAATAGCTGAGTGAGGAATGCTGTAAGAAATTGTTTTTTTTTTAATTTTTTGAACACACACTTAAAGTATGATGTTTGCAAATAAGTATATATATTTCAAGGCATAAAGGCTTTTATATATATATATATATATATATATATATATATATATATATATATATATATATATATATATATATATATATATATATATATATATATATATATATATATATATATGTATATGTATATGTATATGTATATGTATATGTATATGTATATGTATATGTATATGTATATGTATATGTATATGTATATGTATATGTATATGTATATATATATATATATATATATATATATATATATATATATATATATATATATATATTATATATATATATATACATATACATATATATATATATATATATATATATATATACATATACATATACATATATATATAATATACATATACATATACATATACATATACATATACATATACATATACATATACATATACATATACATATACATATACATATACATATACATATACATATACATATACATATACATATACATATACATATACATATACATATACATATACATATACATATACATATACATATACATATACATATACATATACATATACATATACATATACATATACATATACATATACATATATATATATATATATATATATATATATATATATATATATATATATATATATATATATATATATATATATATATATATATATATTCATATTTGCTTTGTACACGGGTCTTATCGCGATAATCTTTACGTATTACAATACCTTTATTGCCCGACGTTTCGGTGAAGTTGCATTCACCGTGGTCACAAGCTGACTGACTCAGCTTCAGTCAGCTTGTGACCACGGTGAATGCAACTTCACCGAAATGTCGGGCAATAAAGGTATTGTAATACGTAAAGATTATCGCGATAAGACCCGTCTACAAAGCAAATATGAATAAATTACATCGCGAAAGTTTAAAATATATATATATATATATATATATATATATGTATATATATATATATATATATATATATATATATATATATATATATATATATATATATATATATATATATATATATATATATATATATATATATATATATATATATATATATATATATATATATATATATATATATATATATATATATATATATATATATATATATATATATATATATATATAAGAAACTAGTTAAGAATTATGAATACTTTAGACACAGTACCATTGTTTCCATTTTACGTGTTGTGTAAGGCGTGAGGTAGTCATCATTAAATACAAATGACATAATCATCTCGTACTACAAACTTACTATTAAAAGTTACCAATCTATCACTTTTGATTAAAACAAAATAACCAAAAGAGAAAGCGATATATCTCCGTCCCGCTCTGACAGTACAGTGTACGCTCGCGTCATATTTGACTAATGGCGTTTTATTTTGAAACAATAATTTAATTGTTTACTTTGTTTGAAAAAAAATATATCACTAGGTTTATAATTTCACCAAGTTTATAGTACTCTATACTTAATACTGTGCTTTAAATAAGTGTGTGTGGTGTGTGTGTGTATGTGTGTGTATGTCTAGTTAATGCTGTGCTTTAAATAAGTGTGTGTGTGTGTGTATGTCTAGTTAATGCTGTGCTTTAAATAAGTGTGTGTGGTGTGTGTGTATGTGTGTGTATGTCTAGTTAATGCTGTGCTTTAAATAAGTGTGTGTGGTGTGTGTGTGTATGTGTATGTGTGTGTATGTCTAGTTAATGCTGTACTTTAAATAAGTGTGTGTGTGTGTGTATGTCTAGTTAATGCTGTGCTTTAAATAAGTGTGTGTGGTGTGTGTGTGTGTATGTGTGTGTATGTCTAGTTAATGCTGTGCTTTAAATAGTGTGTGTGTGTGTGTATGTCTAGTTAATGCTGTGCTTTTAAATAAGTGTGTGTGTGTGTGTGTATGTCTAGTTAATGCTGTGCTTTAAATAAGTGTGTGTGTGTGTATGTCTAGTTAATGCTGTGCTTTAAATAAGTGTGTGTGTGTGTGTATGTCTAGTTAATGCTGTGCTTTAAATAAGTGTGTGTGTGTGTATGTCTAGTTAATGCTGTGCTTTAAATAAGTGTGTGTGTGTGTGTATGTCTAGTTAATGCTGTGCTTTAAATAAGTGTGTGTGTGTGTATGTCTAGTTAATGCTGTGCTTTAAATAAGTGTGTGTGTGTGTGTATGTCTAGTTAATGCTGTGCTTTAAATAAGTGTATGTGTGTGTATGTCTAGTTAATGCTGTGCTTTAAATAAGTGTGTGTGTGTGTGTATGTCTAGTTAATGCTGTGCTTTAAATAAGTGTGTGTATGTGTGTGTATGTCTAGTTAATGCTGTGCTTTAAATAAGTGTGTGTGTGTGTGTGTATGTCTCACCGACAACACCACCCAGTCTCGCGGGCGCGGCGGGCGCCTGCCCCTGCGCGCGGCGCTGCAGCACGAGCAGCGCGGCGGACGGCGCCAGCTGCAGCTGCCGCAGCGACGCGCCGCGCTCCGTCAGCTCGCGCCGCGGGAACGGCACCCACAGCGAGAAGTTCGACGTTGCGAGCTGTTTTATGTTTTAAAGTAAAATTGTCGTCGTCGACTTCAGGTGACCCAAGAGTCTACTAAGACCGACTTTACCATCGTTATTGGGGGCATCAATGCTAAAGTGTGACAAGAAACGGAGAACAAAGAACCGGAGAGGTCAAATGTTGGCCAACTTCCTAAGCAGGCAGGTATTGTTCTGTATAAACACTTATTTCCAGAAAAAAATAACTCCAACAAAAGCTCAAGTCCAAGTGGATTTGTCGGAAGGTTGCATTATAGATTGACTTCATCATTAGCCACGTTGGATAAAATGCATACAATATTGTGTCGATTATTATATGTAACTTATGTAAATACTTTGGAGAATATTTACTTAAAGCTGGGAAGGAGAAGCATGTGAGGCCAATTCTCCAAATCGGGATCTAACTAAAGTTACAAAGTGTAACAAACTGAAGTCGCAATGGGCTGGTCGCATCTGTCATAGCGACGATGGATGATGGAGTATGAAACCTTTGGACATAAAGAAAAATGTAGATCGTGACTAACGTTGTATCCTGGAGAAGGTCTACGTCCAGCCGTGTACTATTATAGGTGTGTGATGAATTTTCTTAAAATATATATAAATTACACTAAAACAAAATGATCGCTCTGATGATACCACTTTTACAGGGGGTCAAAATTTCTTTATTTAATTGCTTTGCGAAATATAATTTTTGCGGAGTACCCACATTGTAGTGTACCCTTCCTGTATATAATACAACCCAACCTATATACAATGTACCCCGACGTACCTGCAAATTGTCGGCCAGATACTGGTGCAGCGCGGACAGAGGCGCGTCCGCGTCAAAGTGCGCGGTGTGCGCGCCGCCGTCCGGCAGCTTGAACTGCACGCGGGCGCGCGCGCACGCGTCCCCCACGGGCGGGGAGGCGCCCGCGTCTGGGGGTGCAAGGGAGGTGAAAAATAGGATTGACTTCAGCGGAGTGACGGAGTTTTGCCTACAGTTGTGGCGTTACACACGTGCGAACCGAGACATTAATTTTAAAGTAAAATAGATATATTGAAAATAAGATATTACTTTCTTTATTTTTTGGACGTCAACAGTTCGCTAAAGTTATTTTCAATAGTTGCAGAGTGTGTAACAACTAAGACGATATTTGTCAAAGTTATTATAATAGCAAATGTTTACGGGAAAGAAATTACAATATTTTTTTGCTGCTTTTAAAGTGAATGATCAATCGTTCAATAAATCTCGGGACTAACTACATAATCACCTTCGAGTGCAATACAATCTTTCCAACGCTTTTCTAATTTAATACCATGTTTGTAAAACGATTTGTCTTTTGCCTCATAATAAGCCTCTGTCACAGCACTCACTTCCTCATTCTAGCCAAATCTTCTTCCCTGGAGTATTCTTTTGAGATCGGCAAAGAGCCAGTAGACGCTGGGGGTCAGATCCGGAGAGTAAGGTGGGTGAGGAAGCAAATCAAAGCCCAAATCGTTCAATTTGGCCATTGTTTTCATGGACTTGTGGCACAGTGCATTGTCCTGATGGAAGATGATTTTCTTCTTCTTCATATGGGGTCTTTTTTTGTGATTTCGTCTTTCAAACGCATCAATAACTGTATATAGTAGTCACTGTTGACGGCTGTTGACTTTTTCAAGATAGTCAATGTAAATTACCCCGTGAGCGTCCCAAAAAACTGACGCCATTACTTTCCCAGCTGCCTGTTGGGTTTTCGGACGCTTCGGACGACTCTCACAGGCTGCACGCCACTCAGCTGACTGCCGATTTGACTCTGGAGTAAAATGGTGGATCCATGTTTCGTCCATTGTCACATATCGACGCAAAAAATCCTGCTTATTGCGAGAAAACCGTACTAAACAGCTCTCTGAATCGTTTATTCGTTGTTGCTTATGTTCAACTGTGAGCAAACGCGGCACCCACTTCAAAAATACCTTTATCACGCCCAATTTTTCGTGTAAAATCGTAAGCGCGCTCCCAGTTGATATGCTTACAATCCCAGCAATCTCGGAAACTTTCATTTTTCGGTCATCCATCACGATTTTTAAGACCTGCTTAACATTTTCCGGGGTTACTGCTTCATTTCACCTACCCGAGCGTTCCGCATCACTTGTCTTAGTTTGACCGCGTTTAAAATCAGCATATTATCGACAAATATTTGTTTTTGATGGAGCAGAGTCCGGATAACATTTCTCAAGCCATTGCTGAGCTTGTACCGTATTTTTCCCCATTAAATAACAATGTTTAATCAACACGCGAAACTCGTTATTTTCCATTTTTTACCGAAATGCAAAAACAGCGTTACTTTCACGACGGTAGATTTATTGTTTCTGGTTCGATTGACTTGAAAAATTGACACATTACTTAAAGGTTGAATTTTGAGGTGAGTTTGATATAGACAACGCCATCTATAGGTTAGTCCCGGGACTTATTGAACGATGTTATGAAACAGCTTAAGTTAATATAGTTATACATATTATAACCGTCGTGGCGCAGAGGCGTAAGCGTCTGCCTGTAAACGCGACGGTTACTGGGTTCGATCCCCAGTCGGAGAAGATGGATATTTACATTTTCTTCGCTCAGGCAAATTAGGCAAAGCGCGGCGTTGAGTTCCGCCACTCAACACGCAATGCCTCAAAAACGGCGGAAAATGGGGACGGAGAAAGCAGGGGCTGAGCAACGGAGTGTCTTAACATTAGGTTCCCACGGTTCCTGCAGTTCCCTCTGCCTACCCTGCCAAGTACGGGATAAAGCGTGAAGCTAAAAAAAAAATATATTATAACAACGTTCAAATACTCGCTTGAAAAAAATTCGTCCAAGCGGTATTGCTTTATAAATAAGTTTGTCTTCATTGTCACATTCCTTTGAGGTAATTCTTTATGACTCAGTTCTCACGTTAGCGAAGAAAATGGTACTGAAATAATTAACTTTCCTCGAGTGGGAATCGAATTCACATCCTGTCTCGTTTATGGGCAGACGCTGTGGCTTATATGACAGGTCTCATAGGAAATCTTCGTAAATACATGTTAGTGATATAATAATTTGGAGAAAGCGTTTATATATATATATTTTATAATTTGGACAGTAACCAAGAGGCGTAGGTTCAAATCTTATTACATAAAAAAAGTTAAAAAAACAGCAATAATAATAGAAAAAAAAAAAGAAAAATTTATAAAGTACCCTGTAAAATTTCCAGAAAATGTCTAAATTTTCAAACCTAAACATATACATATACATATATATATATATATATATATATATATATATATATATATATATATATATATATATATATATATATATATATATATATATATATATATATATATATATATATATATATATATATATATATATATATATATATATATATATATATATATATATATAATAAAAAATATATTATAACAACGTTCAAATACTCGCTTGAAAAAAATTCGTCCAAGCGGTATTGCTTTATAAATAAGTTTGTCTTCATTGTCACATTCCTTTGAGGTAATTCTTTATGACTCAGTTCTCACGTTAGCGAAGAAAATGGACTGGAATACTGAAATAATTAACTTTCCTCGAGTGGGAATCGAATTCACATCCTGTCTCGTTTATGGGCAGACGCTGTGGCTTATATGACAGGTCTCATAGGAAATCTTCGTAAATACATGTTAGTGATATAATAATTTGGAGAAAGCGTTTATATATATATATTTTATAATTTGGACAGTAACCAAGAGGCGTAGGTTCAAATCTTATTACATAAAAAAGTTAAAAAAACAGCAATAATAATAGAAAAAAAAAAGAAAAATTTATAAAGTACCCTGTAAAATTTCCAGAAAATGTCTAAATTTTCAAACCTAAACATATACATATATATATATATATATATATATATATATATATATATATATATATATATATATATATATATATATATATATATATATATATATATATATATATACATATACATATACATATACATATACATATACATATACATATACATATACATATACATATACATATACATATACATATACATATACATATACATATACATATACATATACATATACATATACATATACATATACATATACATATACATATACATATACATATACATATACATATACATATACATATACATATACATATACATATACATATACATATACATATACATATACATATACATATACATATACATATACATATACATATACATATACATATACATATACATATACATATACATATACATATACATATACATATACATATACATATACATATACATATACATATACATATACATATACATATACATATACATATACATATACATATACATATACATATACATATACATATACATATACATATACATATACATATACATATACATATACATATACATATACATATACATATACATATACATATACATATACATATACATATACATATACATATACATATACATATACATATACATATACATATACATATACATATACATATACATATACATATACATATACATATACATATACATATACATATACATATACATATACATATACATATACATATACATATACATATACATATACATATACATATACATATACATATACATATACATATACATATACATATACATATACATATACATATACATATACATATACATATACATATACATATATATATATATATATATATATATATATATATATATATATATATATATATATATATATATATATATATATATATATATATATATATATATATACTTAGTCTTGCCATAAATATTGTTATAAAGAAAAGCACGATTTTTTTTTATACGTAACATTTATTCCTTTCATAGTGAGTTAGTTTAATACATCAATATATAACTATTAAAAATATACAATGTTTATTCGAAGTGGTCCCCATTGGCTGCAATACAGTCTTTTAAACGTTGAGGCCAGTTATCAATAGCAGCACGAACTCTTTCTAGAGGAAAATTCTTCACTGCCAACCGAATGGATCGTTTTAGGGACTCCAAATTATCATGGCGTTTAGAGCAAGCCTTACTCTCTAAAGCTGACCATAAATCATAATCCAATGGATTTAGGTCAGGACTTGACGACGGCCAGTTTTCAGTGCTGATAAAGTCCGGAACGTTAGTTTTCAACCAAGATTGGGTGGATCGAGCTCTATGACCCGGTGCCGAGTCTTGTTGAAAGCACCATTCTTTGTTATTGAACATGGTGTTAGTTAAAGACTTAACTACCGTCTCAAGAATGGTATTTTGATAAACTTGTGCCGACGTTTTAAT
Source organism: Dione vanillae (assembly GCA_037178615.1). Taxonomy (NCBI): domain Eukaryota; kingdom Metazoa; phylum Arthropoda; class Insecta; order Lepidoptera; family Nymphalidae; genus Dione; species Dione vanillae. The sequence goes on along the minus strand of JAZFAU010000307.1, from coordinate 6,671 downwards.
ACCTTTTTCACAAAAATATGGCTCAGTCACCCCTTCATAGCTAACACCCCACCAAACCATCACTGAAGTGGGATAATGCCCACGTTGTACTCTGTTTACTAATTGCGAAGCTTCTTTAGAGCTTCCAGCATAAATACGGTCATTTTGTTTATTAAAATACTGCTCAATTGTAAAAATTTTCTCATCCGTAAACAAAATTTTTTTGTGACCTCCCTTTGCGTACCGCTTAAGTAGTTGTTTGGATTTTACCACCCTATTCTTCTTTAAATTATCAGTTAAGAAGTGACCAGTACGTCTCTTATAGGCTGCAAGTCCTAAGTCATCTTTTAATATACGCGACATGGTTCTAGGAGCTATCTTCATCTCCCGAGATAAAATCTTTTGCTTACGGACAGGATTTCTTCGAATTCTTTCCCTAACTGCTTTAATCACCTTTTTCACACGAACGGTACGTGGACGGCCAGATCTTTTTCTGTCACAAACAGAGGAGGTATCATTGTACCTATCAATAGCCCGGTAAACAAACATTTGACTAATACCAAGCGGGTGGAGGGTTTTAAAAATTGCACTTTTCTCCATACCTACTTTATGTAAGGCAATCACAGCGATTCGGTTCTCTTTATCACCCCACTCCATTTTAATATAACAAAATATTTAACAATATAATGGCGCGAAAATAAGAAAACACATCAAGCAATCATATAAAAATGACAGATTCCAAATTCAAACGTAAAATTTTCTTTTTTTGAATAGTAACAGTATTTATGGCCAGACTAAGTATATATATATAAATATATTTATACATATATATATACATATATATACATATACATATATATATATATATATATATATATATATATATATATATATATATATATATATATATATATATATATATATATATATATATATATATATATATATATATATATATATATATATATATATATATATATATATATATATATATATATATATATATATATATATATATATATATATATATATATATATATATATATATATATATATATATATATATATATATATATATATATATATATATATATATATATATATAATGTATGAAATTTAGTGTTAATCCACACTGAAGATAGAAAAATATAAATATAATAACATCCTCTCTCACCAAACGATAGTTCTACGTAATTGCGGAAATTTGTAAAAATCTCCCTACAGAGGTGCTAACTACGAAATAACTTGTATAAATCATATAAGAAATTCCACACAGCGTGGTGAAGAACGTATGGCTCAGTGGTAAGAGCGCTTGCACGGTTCGCAAGAGGGTGCGGGTTGAAATTTTTATGATTTTCTTTTATAATTTTTTTTTTAAGTGTAAATAACAATATTCTTTCATCTCACCACTAGCCGTCTGCGGAATGGGGGCGGTAGTGGGTTGCTCTCTCGCCTTCCTTTCCGCCCTGTCTTGAGCTATTTGTTCCAGAATCCTCTGCCTTGCTAGATTATTCTCTAGTTTTTCACGTTTTCTTTCCTCCTTCAAAATAGAACAGATAAAATATTTAGTTTCGAGTTCGGACTTTAGTATACTCATGTGTGACAATTTAAAGTACTAACTAATTTCACGTATTTCTAATGCATTATTTACATATATATTGACTTTCCACACTTTTTTACCATACAAAGTCGTGTACGGCACATTTAATACAAAATGGGTCAAAAAATGCTTGTAAGCGCTATACGTGGGTTCGATTCCCATAATAGAAAAAAAATATCTTTGTTTATCTCTAGAATCAAGGCAATACCTTTTGCAGAACACGGAGTACCATTAGGTTCCTTGAACCAATACTTTTATTATATGAATATTTCTTAACTAGAAGCTAAAGAAAATGGAGAAGAAGAAGAAACACACATACCTGTAGCTGCTTCAACTCCTGGTCAGCTTGCCACTTCTTCAGCTCGGCGACTCCTTGTCCCACCGCGCGACGTTCCATCTCTTTCTGTCGTTCTTCCTATAAAAAAAAATATTATCTAAACAAAAGTAATGTGACAGATTAAAAATGAACAAAAATAAAGAGTGCGGCGTTGAGTTCCGCCATTCAACATGCAATGTCAGCCAACAACCTTGAGATACAATGCATAATAAAATAAAATAAAAAATAAAAAAAAATAAAAATAAAAAAACCGTCGTGGCGCAGAGGCGCAACGTCTGGCTGTAACGGTTTCTGGGTTCGATCACCAGTCGGAGAAGATTGATTTTTCTATTTCCATTTTCTTCGCTCTGGCAAACGAGGCAAAAGCGCGGCGTTGAGATCCGCCACTCAACACGCAATGCCTCGAAAACGGCGGAAAGCGGGGACGGAGAAAGCAGGGGGGGAGCAACGGAGTGTCTTAACACTAGGTTCCCACGGTCCCTGCAGTTCCCTCTGCCTACCCTGCCATGTGCGGGATAAAAGCGTGAAGCTAAAAAAAAAAAAAAAAAAAAATTAAAAATAAAAAAATAAAAAAGCCTTTTATTTCTTGCCCATTACAATAAAGTTGAATACAATACATTGCTAGTTAAGAGATTTAAAAGCTATTTAAAAATTTTCATAATGTTCTTTACATTTGCTTTATTTACATTTTTGTAGTTAGTGTAGTGATAAAGTATAAGTTGGTGTTATTATTTCTTTATTATTTATTTATTTTACTTTATTATAATGTTTATGTTTAGTTTAGGTATAGGTATATAATGTGTTAAGTGTAATGTATGTTATGAATATTTAAAAATGTACTTAATGTGTTATGTTATTGAGCAAGAACCCCTCTTCAGGTGAAGGCCTCCTCCAGCAATGCATACCGGAACATAAAGATGAGAACCTGTTAACTGTATCTAAAGAAATAGCTAAAGTCATAAGCTACAATTTAAATGAAACCGATGGTCATTTCTGCACTAGGATATCTAGGCAAAATAAAAATAATAACAGACCTCGATCGGTGCTTATTGAATTTAGCAGTCAGCGAACCCGAGACGCCTTCTTGGCTGCATCTATTAACTTCAATAAAAAAGCAGGTAACCCTACTGAAAGACTTACATCTCATCTAGGTTTTTTTTTTAGCTTCACGCTTTATCCCGCACATGGCAGGGTAGGCAGAGGGAACTGCAGGAACCATAAGAACCTAGTGTTAAGACACTCCGTTACTTAGTCCCTGCTTACTCCGTCCCCACTTTCCGCCATTTTCGAGGCATTGCGTGTTGAGTGGCAGAACTCAACGCCGCGCTTTGCCTTAGATGCCAGAGCGAAGAAAATGGAAATAGAAAAATCCATCATCTCCGACTGGGGATCGAACCCAGTAACCGTCGCGTTACAAGCAGACGTTGCGCCTCTGCGCCACGACGGTCCTCTATATATAAAATCGGCGTACGCGTGCCCGCGTGTACATAATTTATTTATTTTTGTGATATATTTCATTTTTTTAATTTATATATATATATATATATATATATATATATATATATATATATATATATATATATATATATATATATATATATATATATATTAGGTGTACAAATAAGTTTCCGCGGTTTTTTATAAAAAATTAGGAATTTATTGTAAAGGAACAGTACATTACGTTTTATTGAAAGTATTTTCCATCATTTGCCACTACTTTTCCCCATCTTTCTGGCATTATTCGGATACCCCGTCGAAAAAACTCTTCATCTTTTGACGCTATCCACAAATCTACCCAATTTTTGGTGTCTTCATATGATGTGAAGCGCTGCTCAGACAGACCATTTACCATCGACCGGAACAGGTGATAATCGGAAGGGGCTAAGTCTGGTGAATACGGCGGGTGGGGTAAAAATTCCCAGTTGAGTATTTCCAAGTATGTTTTTACCGGCGCCGCAACATGTGGACGAGCATTATCGTGTAAAAGAATAATTTTGTCGTGTCTGGAGTAGTAATGGGCGCGTTTTTCCTTAAGTCCCCGACTCAATCTCATCAATTGTGTTCGGTAGAGAGCTCCAGTAATGGTTTCGCTTGGTTTCAGCAATTCATAATACACGACACCAAGCTGATCCCACCAAATACACAGCATAAGTTTTTTTCCATGAATATTCGGCTTAGCTGTCGATGTTGATGGTTCGCCGGGCTTAACCCATGACTTTCTCTTCTTTGGATTATCGTAGTGAATCCATTTTTCGTCACCAGTGACTATACGATGCAAAAAACTCTTTTTTTTTATTCCTGGCAAGCAGCGTTCGGCGTTCAACGTCTCTCGGCTTTAGTTCATATGGAACCCAATTTCCTTGTTTTTGAATCATTCCTAACGATTTTAAACGATGTGAAATTGCTTGTTGAGTCACTTGTAATGTAAGTGCAAGTTCTTTTTGCGTTTGGGACGAATCTTCCTCCAATAGTACTTCTAATTCCATGTCTTCGTACACTTTCGGCCTTCCACTGCGTTCTTTGTCCTTTACGTAAAACTCACCTTTCTTAAACTTTTGAAACCATTCCTGACAACTTCTCTCACTTAAAGCAGCTTCACCATATGCTTCTAGAAGCAATCGATGCGCCTCAGCTGCAGATTTTTTCAAATTAAAGAAGTAAATCAAAAGTTCCCGCAAATGATGCTTATTGGGCACAAAACTTGACATTTTTGCACGAAAATCTGACAATTTCTCCAAAACCTTCTGGTGGGGTCATCTTTTGACAAACCGCGGAAACTTCTTTGTACACCAAATATATATATATATATATATATATATATATATATATATATATATATATATATATATATATATATATATATATATATATATATATATATATATATATATATATATATATATATATATATATATATATATATATATATATATATATATATATATATAAGTTTAACTTTATTTATATTAATTTATTTATTTACAATAAATGTTCCGCTACACGTACAAACATATTAAGTGTCAACTATTTAAAAAACATAAATTCATTGTAAAAAATACATGTTCTTCTTAATTGCTTTCATCAAAATGTCAGAGGTCTAAGATCGTTTACTGAGAGTGTGCGCCAAAAGCTTTTGATGAATGAGTATGATGTTGTTATTCTTACCGAAACATGGCTAAATAGGAATATTTCTGACAGTGAGATTTTCGATAGGAGGTATAACGTCTATAGGCGCGGTTGCGAATCTAATAATCTTCACAATTTAAAAAAAAACAGAAGATGGCGTATTAATTGCTGTTACTACAAGGTTCCAGTCAAAACGTATCACTGAATGGGAGTCTGGTATGAAGGATTTATGGGTTGAGGTAAGCATAAAGGTAAATAAACGAATTGAGACTCATCGCATCTGCTCCGTTTATCTTCCACCTCCTTTGCAAAAGAATCTTTAGGTACATTTATTGAGTCGGCTAATAAAACTATTACAAAACCTTGGGAATATACACTTCTTGTTGGTGATTTTAACATGAGCGGGTTAACATGGAATTCGGCTGATGGAAAATTGAAGGATGAAAATAATGGTTCCATTCTAAATGATATGTTAATAGATTTTATGTCGTTACACAACTGTAAACAATATAATTATGTTACGAATAATAAAGAAAATACTTGATTTAATTAAAATTTTTGTGATGCAGATATAATAAATGTTTCAATGTGTAAAGACCCTATTGGCGATGTAGATACATTACATCCCCCGTTGTGTCAGTTGATATTCCAAAATGTGAATCAACAACCCAAATTGCAGACCCAAGTATAATTTTCATAAGACTAATTATGAATTGATAATGCAATCTCTAAATAATATTTGTTGGTATAGTGAATTATCGATCCATGATGACGTGAATAACATGATTGATATTTTTTACAAGATATTCCGACAAATCATAGAAAAAACTATTCCTAAACGGAATAATTCTCGTTTTATCCAGTTTTATCCAGTTTGGTTTAGTCAAGATTTGATCCGTATTCTTAAATTCAAATATCAACTTCATCATAGAATAAAGAAGTATGGTAACCCATTGGACATTGAATCCATCCATCTTAATTTTATCCACTATAGCAAAAGATTTTGAATCACATGTCTACCCACTCTTACTCAATCATGTAAGAAGTTTTTTAAGCAAAAATCAGCATGGCTTCTTACCCAAAAAGATCGACGAACACTAATCTTGTCAGTTACATTAAGTAAGTAAGTAAGTAAGTAAAGTAAGTTAGTAAGTAAGTAAGTAAGTAAGTAAGTAAGTAAGTAAGTAAGTAAGTAAGTAGTAAGTAAGTAAGTAAGTAAGTAAGTAAGTAAGTAAGTAAGTAAGTAGTAAGTAAGTAAGTAAGTAAGTAAGTAAGTAAGTAAGTAAGTAAGTAAGTAAGTAAGTAAGTATAGTAAGTAAGTAAGTAAGTAGTAAGTAAGTAAGTAAGTAAGTAAGTAAGTAAGTAAGTAAGTAAGTAAGTAAGTAAGTAAGTAAGTAAGTAAGTAAGTAAGTAAGTAGTAAGTAAGTAAGTAAGTAAGTAAGTAAGTAAGTAAGTAAGTAAGTAAGTAAGTAAGTAAGTAAGTACGTAAGTAAGTAAGTAAGTAAGTAAGTAAGTAAGTAAGTAAGTAAGTAAGTAAGTAAGTAAGTAAGTAAGTAAGTATAGTAGTAAGTAAGTAAGTTAAGTAAGTAAGTAAGTAAGTAAGTAAGTAAGTAAGTAAGTAAGTAAGTA
>JAZFAU010000306.1:340000-444644 GCA_037178615.1 Dione vanillae | reverse complement strand
ATAAATAAATAAATAAATAAATAATAAATAAATAATAAATAAATAAATAAATAAATAAATAATAAATAATAAAATAAATAAATAAATAAATAAATAAATAAATAAATAAATAAATAAATAAATAAATAAATAAATAATAAATAAATAAATAAATAAATAAATAAATAATAAATAAATAAATAAATAAATAAAATAAATAAATAATAAATAAATAAATAAATAAATAAATAAATAAATAAACAAACAAATAAATAAATAAATAAATAATAAATAAATAAAGAAACAAACAAACAAATAAATAAATAAATAAATAAAAGGCGGAAAGCAGGGACTAAGGTTCCGAAGGTTTCTGCAGTTTCCTCTACATATATGGGATAAAGCTTGAAGCTAAAAAAAATAAAGAGATTTGTATGTTTGTTTGTATTGAATTAACTCAAAAACTACTCCATCGATTTCGACGAAATTTGAAATGGCTAGACTTTAAGCTCCAAGAAGTAATAATAGTGAGGGGAGAATGGGGTAAAATGTTCCATATATATCCCAAATTATTTAATATAAAAGAAAATAATGTTAATCCGTCGTGGCGCAGAGGCGTAAGCGTCTGCCTGTAAACGCGACGGTTTGAGGGTTCGATTCCCTCTCGGGGAAGATGGATTTTTCTATTACCATTTTTTTCGCTCTGGCAACTAGGCAAAGCGCGGCGTTGAGTTTCGCCACTCAACACGCAATGCCTCGAAAAAGGCGGAAAGCGGGGACGAAGAAAGCAGGGACTAAGCAACGGAGTATCTTAACACTAGGTTCATAAGGTCCCTGCAGTTCCCTCTGCCTACCCTGCAATATGCGGGATAAAGCGTGAAGCTATAAAAAAAAATAAAAATAATATCCATCTTTGTAAAGTAAAAATGGTCTGTGAGGAAACTTATTTTATTTGAATTTTATAACAACTCACTTCCTTCTCTTTAGCGGCCTTCTCCCTTCTCCTCGCCTCGATCAGCTCCTTCGCTCTGTCCATTTTGTCTTCTATGTTGGACGCGCTCTCCGTCGCCGGAAGTGGCTCTTGGGGCTTTATTATAGAAAATACTATATAAATATAATCATAATAGATATTTTATAGAACTAAACTAACTAAAAAATATTGTGCATCTTACAGTAAAATATAATTTAAAATAATGAATGAAATTTCATCTTTACAATATAATTCTTATTTTTTTTTACCTTCACGCTTTATCCCGCACATGGCAGGGTAGGCAGAGGGAACTGCAGGGACCGTGGGAACCTAGTGTTAAGACACTCCGTTGCTTAGTCCCTGCTTTCTCCGTCCCCGCTTTCCGCCTTTTTGAGGCATTGCGTGTTGAGTGGCGGAACTCAACGCCGCGCTTTGCCTAGTTTGCCAGAGCGAAGAAAATGGAATTAGAAAAATCCATCTTCCCCGACTGGGGATCGAACCCAGTAACCGTCGCGTTACAGGCAGACGTTGCGCCACTGCGCCACGACGGAATTTATTATATATTTATTAAGAATCCTAACAAAATATTTTTCTTAATATCGGATATTATCACAAATCCTGTTGACAAATAGTTACAGAAGTAACAATCGATCTTCATATAACATTTTTTACAAGAAATAGAACCTCGAACCTTATCCTCTGCAGCTGTGCTGGGCCCGGCCTGGTCCTTGGGCCGCCTCACGCACACGTCTCCGTCGCACACCACCTCGTATTCTTTATTTTTCGCTTTCTCATCCGTTTTGGCCATTTTGGCAACTGGCGCTGAAGGTTCTGGAAGACCACATTTTTTATTGTAGCTTTCACGTTTTATCTCACACGTAGCTTGGTATGCAGAGGGAACAGTAGGAATTTAGTGTTAAGACACTCCGCTTTCCGCTTTCGTTCGAGGCATTTCGTGTTGTGTGTTGGTTGATTGTGTATTATGGAGTGTTCGGTATTTAAAAGGAGGGGATGAGGGCAAAGCGCCGCGTTGAGTTCCGCCACTCAACACGCAATACCTCTAAAAAGGAGGAAAGCAGGGACAAGTAACGGAGTGTCTTAACACTCGGTTCATAAGGTTCCTGCAGTTCCCTCTGCTTACCTTGCCATATCATATGCGAAATAAAGCGTGAAGCTCAAAAAAAAAGAAAAGAAGAGAACACAATATATTTTCGTGATTGAGAGGTGTTTGACTTACAAAAATTCTACTATAAAAAAAAACAATTTCTTTCGCCAGCATTTAACACGAAATGCCTCGAAAAATGCGGAAAGTGGGGACGAAGAAAGCAGGAACTAAGCAACGGAGTGTCTTAACACTAGGTTCATATGGTTTCTGCAGTTCCCTCTGCCTATCCTGCAATATGAGGGATAAAGAGTGAAGCTAAAAAAAAAAAGAAAAAAACTAACCTAGTTCTTCTGCGTGCACATTCTTGGTGCCAGTCACTTTTGGTTCTGGAGAACTCTCTTTAACCTCCACTGGTTTCTCCACTTCTCCCTTTTTCTCCAATTTGGCTGAAGAAGACTGTGAAGCTTCAGCTTGTATTAGGTTTATGGTTTCATTTCTCACATTTTGCGCTGAGGTCGAAGGCTGTGGTAGTGGGTTCTTGTCTTCTTTGCCTTTAAAATAATTAAAAAAAAAATGAAATTTATTTGTTAAAAAAATATTATTACTTATTCGCCTTAAGATTTTTAAACAGATATCCGAACTAAAATTATAGGTCAAAAAGTCACCTCTCTAAGTGTGCGCAATTAAAACGTTTCCACAAATGGGATATGGGAATGGGATATGATATGGGAAGCGGAGTGTCTTAACACTACGTTAAGACACAACATGATGCTAAAAAAAAAAAACAAGATAAAAATGCATAAATTAGCATTTTTATAACCTACTATCGCTTATATGCTTGGCAATGATTGGCAAGCGTCCACAAGCTTCGTACCAACGATTGAATAATCTATAGGCGCTTGCCGCAAGCTGTCACAAGCTTTTGCAAGCCAAACGCCCCGTTTACACTTACGTTTTTGCTAATACAATCCGCGTGTAAACGCGTCATTAAATTAACTATAAAAAGTATTAATATCATAAAAATATTTGTGTACAGTTATTAACTTAAATAGCCTTATAGTTGTATAGACTACTTACGACTGGGCCGGAGTTACGCAACGGTTTGTGGATTCGATTCCCATTTGGGAAAGCTGGATTAAATCATTTCCATCACTTTCGCTCTGACTACTAGGCAAAGCGCGGCGTTGAGTTCCGCCACTCAACACCTCAAAACGGCGGAAAGCGGGGTACGAAGTGTCCTGACACTAGGTTCCCAAGGTTCCCGCAGTTCCCTCCAAGCTACGAGCGGGATAAAGCGTGAGGCTGAAAAAAGAACTTACCAAAAAGTTTCCTATGCTCCAGCAATATCCTGTCGATCCTTGTCGCCAGGCTCTGGGGTTCGACACCCGCGCAGACCACTTCTAGGGGTGTGCCGTTACGACCTATGAAGAATAGGGATGGGACTGGGACGAATTGGTCTGAGGGGTTTACGTTAAGGAGGTTTTTTGTCATATAAATTTATTTTATATATAAATATATATATTTGGAAGTAAATACATCATGTTTTGTGTAGTGGAATTCAATGTCTATACTAATTATATCACCAAAAATTTAAATTATTAAAAAACACGACCGTCGAGGCGCAGAGGCGTAGCGTCTACATGTAAACGCGACAGTTTGTGGGTTCGACTACCATGGGGGGAAGATCGATTTTCTATTTCCAATTCCTTCGCTCTGGAAACTTGGCGAAACGCGGTGTTAAGTTCCGACACTCAACACGCAATGCCTCGAAAAACGGGTTCTTTACAAAACTCTTAACCCTAGGGTCCCATGGTTTCTGCAGTTTCCTCTGCCTACCCTTCCCCATGTGAGTGATAAAACGTGAAGACATAACAAAAAAATCTTGCTTTGGTAACAAAACAAGTAAAGTGTGGCGAGTTCCATGAGTTCCATCACTCAATACATAATATCTTTAGATTATATAGTGTCTTAACACTAGGTACCCTTCCAACTAAATCACTGTAAACAATAATATGCAGTCAGCTCTTCTATTCTACAAGAAACAAGGGTATTACCCGAAGTAACTCATAAGCCACCGTCGTGGCGCAGAGGCGCAACGTCTGCCTGTAACGCGACGGTTTCTGGGTTCGATTCCCAGTCGGGGAAGATGGATTTTTCTATTTCCATATTCTTCGCTCTGGCATCTAAGGCAAAGCGCGGCGTTGTGTTCCGCCACTCAACACGCAATGCCTTGAAAACGGCGGAAAGTGGGGACCGAGTAAGCAGGGACTAAGTAACGGAGTGTCTTAACACTAGGTTCGTATGGTTCCTGCAGTTCCCTCTGCCTACCCTGCCATGTGTGGTAAAAAGCGTGAAGCTAAAAAAAAAATCGTATAAGCCGAAGATATTGGCATAAGTTTGATATAATAACTTATATAACTGGACAGATTACTTAAAAGCATTCAAAATGTCAACTTTTTAAAAATAATTTCAATATGTTATACATGCATATATATTTTTTACATTCACATAGCAATTTCTTATAACATTTTATGACACATAATTATCCATATTTAATTTCAAATCATTACCACTTTTCTTTAATTACAGCTAAGACACTAAAATTTTACATAAATAATTAAATAACTATAAGCCATCTCACAGTTTTTTTTTAGCTTCACGTTTTATCCCGTATATTGCAGGGTATTCAGAGGGAACTGCAGCAACTATGTGAACTTAGTGTTAAGACACTCTGTTACTTAGTCCCTGCTTTCCGCCTTTAAGGCCTTGCGTATTGAGTGGCGGAACTCAACGCCGCGCTTTTCCTAGTTTCCAGAGCGAAGAAAATGGAAATAGAAAAATCCATCTTCCCCATGTGGGAATCGAACCCACAAACCATCACGTTTACAGGCAGATGGTTACGCCTCTGCGCCACAACAGTTATTTTAGCAATACAACAAAAGTTAGATCTACGATAAATTGTGAAATAAAAAGAACCGTTTAAAGCTTTGATAAAATTTATCTAAACAGTTCCTTTAGTTGACTTTTTATCCTATTTTATAAGTTAATATGGGCTTAGGTTTCATAGAAAAATGATTGTGTAGAAAAAGAACTTGCACTTAAACAAACTCTTTAGCTTTATATTTTTAGTATAAGTATATAATACACAGTAAATGATATTGTTTTATACAACAATGCTTAAATTATTTTTTTTTAAAGAAATACAAAATTTCTTATGAAATTTGTGGAAGGAATAATATAGAGAATTGTAGTTGTTTTTGAAATCGTTTTATAAACAATATTGCTAATATTTAATTTTTTTTTTTTTTTTTTTTTTTTTAGCTTCACGCTTTTATCCCGCACATGGCAGGGTAGGCAGAGGGAACTGCAGGAACCATACGAACCCAGTGTTAAGACACTTCGTTACTTAGTCCCTGCTTACTTCGTCCCCGCTTCCCGCCGTTTTCGAGGCATTGCGTGTTGAGTGGCGGAACTCAACGCCGCGCTTTGCCTTAGCTGCCAGAGCGAAGAAAATGGAAATAGAAAAATCCATCTTCCCCGACTGGGGATCAAACCCAGAAACCGTCGTGTTAGTCGCGTTACAGGCAGACGTTGCGCCTCTGCGCCACGACGGTCCTCTTTTTAATTGAATGTCATTATGTAAAGACGGAGAAGTTTCAAATTTCCCATAATATTAATCATCATCTCTATTTTCTCCATATTATTCCCTCCACAATTTATATATGAAAGGATGTTATTTTTAATTTTTTAATTCTATTGATGCATATGATATTTTTACCTGTACTAATAATATGTAGTTAAAGAGTTGAATTCTTACAAACTATTTCTGTTAATAAAATGTATATATGTAGAATTGCTATAAGAATATATAATAATTAAAAAGGATACAAATTTGGGCAAAATATGTGTAATTTTCTGAGCCACTCTTTAGTTTCACCGCTAAGAAATTGTTTGGATCCGACAGCCTATTCAAGACAGTTGTGTTATCTATAGTAGTTGCTAACTCCTTGGACAGGTCATTGTCACCTGAAAATGCATTATGCTATTTTAGTTTATATTCCTAAATGTGGTTTAAAGATTATTAATATGAAAATTAATCAATTTCATCAGAAAAACATTAAAGTATGACTAAATATTAAAAAATTAGGGTGTTAGTTGGAATTAAGAAATGTTTAATAGTAAGGAACGTATTTCGTAAGCCTCGCCCTTATCTAGGACTAGCTCTAGTCTAGAATACCAATCAATCAATATCTGCAGTACATGCAAATGACAATATACTTCAAACTTTATGTGCTAATTGTTATGAAATTATGATGCAATTTTAATATTAAGTAAATTTCAATTGAATACAAATGTATATATTGTTTCAGCCAGCCAATATTTTAAATAGGTTAAAGAGCATAAATGCACTGTAAGGTACCTTCGACAAACACTACAAATATAGCATTTCTCTGTTTTGATAGATTGACCGCCTCGGCCATGGTTCCCCCGTACCAATGCATTCTGGATATATCTATCCCAGTTTTCTAGAACACTTGTAAAACTCGTATCACTTTATTTCTTTATTTTTTTAATAATTTTCCAATTATTTTGTTCACCGCTACAAAAATATTACGATGACATGACACAACAGATTTTGACACTACTGACGTGTTTATTTTTATTTTGCAGCATGACAAGGATAATTATGGATGTAATAGTGCATTTTATTGTTACAAATCGATATTTATTTTATTTAATAAAAAATAATAAAGTACTTAAAATTCTATTATTTTATTAATATTAAAATAATAAAATAAATAAAATTACTGGTCTATGGTCACAGAAAATATTTAAAATGCTATTTAACAATAGATGGCGCTGTTATGAGGTGGCTTAATATCAAATTCCCAAAATATATATATTAGTTATTACAATCCTAGTAATTGTCTAATTTAATAGCATTAGTAATTGATATTAATTTTTAGTTTTTGATATAATTTTGGTACGATTACAGTATTCTGACTATATTATGGTCAATAGACCACGCAAAGTTATTACTTATTTGTCACTTTTTCATTTAAATATGCTTTAATGATCTTCGAAACACATTGTAATGGAATAATAGAAATATATTTTTTTATCTCATATGATTAATTTTTCTAACATATTCCATTACAGAAATTACTTCAATATTAACAAGCGTGTAATTCAAAAATATTTAAATATTTGATAATACAAACCAAATTCAAGAGTGACATAAAAATTATAAAATGAAATTATTAATATAATAATAAGCAAACATTCAAAGCACACATCAATAGTAATTAATACAAAAATAAACACGAAAAGCCGTGGGCGGGTCTTAGTCACTAACAAGTATCTCTCGCATCCTCTCTATAAATAAACTAAAGCAATTAACCAATTTGTTACCAAAGGCTGACAACACCACGCTCAAATGAATTTATTTTATTGCTCCGGCAACATTTTAGCGTCTCTTTGAAAATCGAATACTGCGTCAAATTGAAATGAGGCGCGAAATGCGAGTTCGCGCCTCGGCTAAATATGGATGACTGTGTTTGTGTTGTGTTATTCATTTTAAATTTTAAACACAGTGTTAATTATTATTGAACGTTCTATTTACTTTAAAATTACGATTTATATTTGAATTGTCATATATATTTATATATTATCTAAAATGTACGCGGTATATTTTTAGTTTGACGTTTTATTCCGGTTGCTGGGGCATGACGTATGTATATGCCGTTACAGCCTAATATCCAGTCACTTAATTTCAGTGTTCCACTGAAATTTGGAACATTAGAGTATTGGCATAGATTAGCTCCGTGGTTTGTATTGCTTACCGGGTAAATTGCCAATTACCTACGGTTTTGTTATAGCTTAAAATATAATATTTATCTTCTATACATATATAGAAAAAAATACAACCGCTTCCCAGCCATATAATTATATAACTTTAATTTTTTTTCTAAATTAGTACGGACTTTAGTTTGATGCGGTTGTCACTAGTATATAGTGATTTAAAAGGTCAGCTTATATATTAGGTTATCCAGTGAATGAACCACGACACACTGTCCAAATAAGTGGAGACCTGAAATCTAGGGCCCTAGGGGAGCATAGAGAACGTGAGGACCTACAGAAACTCAAGAAGAAATAAAAGTAATAGCACATTAAAACCAAGAGAACACCACTAACGAAATATACACCAAATATTTAAACAAAAAAACATGGATCCATCATAAATTCCTACATTTGTAGTCATAATTATATTTTGTCACAATAATAAATAAGTAGTATAAATCACGTCACGGTAATTAATTATAACATTTTAGGCAATGACAAATACTTCCGGCCATCCGCAAACCACTTACCGTACATTAGCGGCTACAGAGTGTCTATCGATCGCAGCCTCCCTCTTAACGCATCGTTGGCTTCCGACATTTTTGACTGCAACTTTCATTTGTTATATTTATTTCTTATTTCTTGGTTTTGGGGTTGCTTAAACTGTATTATGTATTGTAAGAATAAACTTTAGTTATAACTAAGTTAGATAAGTTCCAATAAAGACGGAAAATATATATATATATATATATATATATATATATATATATATATATATATATATATATATATATATATATATATATATATATATATATATATATATATATATATATATATATATATATATATATATATATATATATATATATATATATATATATATATATATATATATATATATATATATATATATATATATATATATATATATATTTATATAAAAAATAAGTGATTTTATAAAAGAAATATAACTCTTACAGATTTTAAACGATAAATTAGTAGGTACACCCGATTAAAACATAAATCCTTTTATAAATCACTAGTAACAGGCAATAAAAACTCTTTTGAAGAAACGCGACAGGAACAAAACGCATTCCCGCGCAAAACAACGTCAAAAAGCCCGCCCATTTCAATACGTCAAGTTGACAGCTTAACGTCAGGCATTAGTGACTTTGTTAATTGTTATTTAGCTCTTACATCGTTTTTAAATAGATGGTAATGGTATTTTAATTTTGAATTCTGTTAATACTGTGTTTTTTTTTTGCTTTTTTTTTTAAGCTTCACGCCTTATTTCGCTCATAGCAGGCAGGTCGAAGGAATCACAAGAACCGTGAGAACCTAGTGCCGAGACACTCTGCTTCCTGATTTTCGTCATTTCATGGGATTTTGTGTTGTGTGGCGGAACTCAAAGCAAGAGCAAAGAACATGAAAATGTATAATCATCTGCCCTGCGAAGGAATTGAACCCACAAACCGTTACGTTTACAGGCAAACGCTGCGCAACTGGACCACGACGGTCCTCTTTTATTTTATTACTTAAAGTCATAAATATATGTACCCAACACGATGCCATTGCGGCGTAAACGTTTTCGGTGAACATGACAACAAAGTTTGTTATCCAGTAAGATTTAATTGAGATTACCTATATATATTTAGGTTACTTTGATTAATATTTTTTTGTAACTTGAATAAACATATTAAATATGTTCCAAATCATTTTTGTGTACAATTTTACGTATAAATATATATTAAAATTTTAATAATTAATCTATATTTAAACTTAGAATATCATGTCAAAGTAATGATTTTTGATTCGTACTAATTTTATAATAAATTTACCTAGAGTTCAACTAGCTATGTTGAAACAATCTCTTTGCCATGTCTAATAGAATCAGGCTTTACTTCGCGGAAGTCCATCCTAACAAAGATAGGCGTTCTTAGTTAATCTCTTTGCCTTTACGACAAATAAAAATTATACAAATAAATGTCAAAATTTTCATCTAATCAATATATAAAAAAATATATTATAAAATTAGCTTCACGTTTCATCCCGCACAAGGCAGGGTAGGCAAAGGGAACTGCAGAGACCGTGGGAACCTAGTGTTAAGACACTCCGTTGCTTAACACTAAGTTGCTCCCTGCTTTCTCCGTCGGAACTCAACGCCACGCTTTTCCTTGTTCGCCAGAGCGAAGAAAATGGAAATAGATAAATCCATCTTCTTCGACTGGGGATCGAACCCAGAAACCGTCGCGTTACAGGCAGACGTTGCGCCTCTGCGCCACGACGGTCCTGGTAAAAAAAAATAAAAATAAAAAATTTACAAATTTAATTGCAATTTGCCATACTCCTAATAAATTCAGCAGTAGTTGTGTAATATAAATGGACATAATAATGTTGACATCATTTTGTTACATGTATCCGAATTGCTTCTTTTCTACTGTATTTTTAGACCACAGACTATTTGTCAGTTTTTTTATTTATATGAGTACAGCTTCATCTGATACATTATTTATCTATTTTTTTTCTGTCTTCACGCTTTATCCCGCACATGGCAGGGTAGGCAGAGGGAACTGCACGAACCATATGAACCTAGTGTTAAGACACTCCGGTACTTAGTCCCTGCTTTCGCCTTCCCCGCTTTCCGCCTTTTTCGAGGGATTGCGTGTTGAGTGGCGCAACCCAACGCAGCGCTTTGCCTAGTTACCCGAGCGAAGAAAATGGAAGTAGAAAAATCCATCTTCCCCTCATGGGAATCGAACCCACAAACCTTTGCGTTTACAAGTGCGCCACGCATTTGTATTAGCATCAGCTCTATCTATAATATTTATTTGTTCCTTTTTTAATGAATCTTCTTCCCCTAAACAAGTAAATTGATAAACACATTTTTACTTTTGTATCGACTTCAAAAATGGAAATGTATGCTCGATTTTTTTATTCAACAGATTATCCTAATCTAGGACTACTTATCAAATTTTAACCTTTACTTACTGGTTTATTCACATTAAAAAAATATATATATATTTAAAACTCCCTAAAAATATTTATTTACGATTTAAACTTATTCATAATCAACATGACAACAACAAAGCACAGACCACACAATAAAAATCCAAACCAAATAAAAAAAAACAACAAATTAAAACACTTGACACAATTTTCCAACAAACCAATATTTATGTGACAAAATCGGATTATATTTAATAATAAAACAATAATTTATTTATACAAGTAGCAAACATCCCCCGTATCACATTAGGCGACCCTAATAGCCGGCTCGCTTACATTCGGGGGAAGAACCCTCGTTGTAATGCTTGAGCATGCGACAGAGTATTAACAAATTATACGTCTATGGTCACCGAAGACTTGAGAACATTCAGCCTAAGTAAATATCTTTAGGTTTTTTTTAGCTTTTTAGCTTTTTAGTTTCCATTTAAGAACTGATCGACAAAATTTTAATGTTAATTTGTACTACTGTACCCTTTATACGGTACCCTTTGTACCCTTCTAATCAATCTTAAGAGATTAATACGTTGGATATTATGTCCTACACCACGATACCCAGATTTGTATTTAGGCAGAGATAATTTAAGGTATTGCGTTTACTTGAAGTAATATTAAAAAATATATAAATCAATATTAAAAGTATATTTTTTTTTAATTGTGATTTTTTTCAACTTTCTCTGCATAGTAAGTCTAGTATGTAACTACAAAATAAACATAAAAATAGCACATTATTCTGAAAAACAGTTTTCTATATCAAACTTAGCAAATGGTTTTTAAATTATAATTTTAATAATTTGCCTATTCTATTTGTTCCAAGCTCTATAATGAACAAACATAGCAGTGAAACGTTCAATTAGACACAGTCCGAGTGGGAACGGGATATATTGTAATTTAATAATCAATAGATTTAGTCGAATAATTTAATAATTTGTTAAAAATCGATTTTTCTCCTTTTATTTCAAATCTAATTTTCTTTTATAAATCTACATTATATTTCTTTATATTCATTAAAAGGACTTTGTGGTGAAGATTCAATTCAGTATAGATTTTGAGCTTACAGACTTAAATTCGCACATAGATAAGTATTTTTTACAAATCATTTTGAATTTGATTTAGTTTGAAGAGAGGTGCTCGGACATGCAAGTAGGACTTGGATAGCAAGTAGGGACAGACAGTGCTTCCTGCAACGTACGATGAATCCATGTAAACCTAAAAATAATTTTTATCTAGCTTGAGGACCAATAGCTAGCAGAATAGATTAAAAATTAAACATTCTTTGAAATAGAAATTCTTTTGGAACAATTAAATTGATTTCAATGAAATTTTCACTAAAGGAGGCTTTGGAGCAATGGTTTTTACTAGTACCAGTTGAAGCGCATATATATATATATATATATATATATATATATATATATATATATATATATATATATATATATATATATATATATATATATATATATATATATATATATATATATATATATATATATATATATATATATATATATATATATATATATATATATATATATATATATATATATATATAAAAAAGTCGCCAGTATTAAATAACTTAACCGCATTATTCCCTTTTTCCTCATAAAAATTGCTTTCCAGGTGCGTAATTATAAATCAATATTTATTCGATAATGGGGGTAGTACTCGAGGGCGCTTAATTTGGACGTCAGGTATATGTTTAACAAATTACTAGTTCCGAATACACGTTATTTGTTTTGAATAAATAACTTCAAATTATGTTCTCGTTAAAAAAATAAAAGGAATGGAGAATTTAATAGGTTATTTTTTGACATTCTTTTTAATATAGATTGTATCTAATGTACCTTTTTTATAATATATATAATATATATATATATATATATATATATACACACACAAGTAACTGATGGGTATAAATAAATTAATTTCGCCAAATTCACCGCAAACACGTAATCTGAGGGTAGCTTTGCTTTAATGGATCCCGCTTCTAAAACGGAACCCGCCACGCCCCTTCCGTCGTGACAGCGCGCCAAATTATCTCGACACAGATTATATATTGCGCGCTATTTAACCACAGATACTTTATTTATATTTATAGCATGCCAGTTTTGTATGTATAAATTAGTAATTTTGTGTTTTGATTTTTTTTATTTTTTAAATTAATTTTTTATTCTACACGCAGAATTTAACACTGTGTCTTTGTGTTTCTTTTTACCATAGCGGTAAATATTAAAATGTCTCTGAACCCGCACCTCTTACGAAATGCAAGCGCTCTGACCACTAAGTCATGTTCTTCATCGGTAGATATCGCATTCATATCGTTTACATTTGTAATGTAAACGATCTACGATTTTCGCGATTTTTATACATTTTAATGATACAATTTAACGGAAAGTAACACGAGTACCACCGGATAAATGTTTCATGGATACAATTATTTCATTGATTTTTCATCTTCACAATATATACCACGCATAACAGTGTAAGCGGAAGGCACCTGATATTAAGACACTCCGTTTCCTCACTTCGCCTTTAGAGACATTACATATTGAGTGGCGGAGCTCAACGCCACTTAATGTTTACGAAATTTAAAACCCCAAATACATCCGCTTTTACCTTTGCTTCTTGCGATTAATTTGCTATGTGTTGTCATACATACATAGCTTCACGCTTTACCCCTTACGGGGTAGTCAAAAGCTGCGGTCGCTGCGTAACTTTTTCGCCTCGTCCACTGTCATTAACCTCTTCATACATGCTCTCCAAAAGGTCCTAATGCTTTCAAGTAACCTCCCTTAAGTAACTTCCATACTATGTTTTCAAACATACACACTCATACACAAATCATTTTAGTGAAAACGCTATATAACACAAATAAAGAGAGTTTATCGCATGGCTAATATTAAGTTGTCTATTCAAAACTGGCCGCAACAGAAACAAAAATATTGCATGAAATATTTAAATGGTAAAAATGTGTGGAACTAATATCATTTGGATTTTACGCAGGACACTACTACCATTATTTTTAATAATAATTGTATTTAATATATGTTTAAAAGAGCAATTGCTCTGTCTCTGGGAGAACTGCCATCCGGACCAGTGTACTGTGGTAGTGTACTCACTCGACGACTAACAAGTGCTTCTATAATGTATATGAATCAAGATTATTTTTTAAATAGAAAAAACCGGTCAAGTGCGAGTTGAACTCGCGTGGAAAGGGTTCCGTACATAATATAGTGAAATATTTCCCCTGAAAACTTTTTCCCTAGAAACATTTTTTATCGAATTTACCATTTTATTTTCAATTTATGAAACCCTTATAGGTTTTTCTGTAATCTACAAGCCATAAACTATATCCAGTATTTTTTTCAAATTTTTCGGCCCAGTAGTTTCGGAGATTAGGGGGGGGGGGGGGGGGGGGGGGGGAATAGTCAATTTTCGGCTTTTTTCATGTATATCATTGAAACTATTTATTTTAAAAAATTAAAAAAAATATATTTGAGATCCTGATAACAAGCCCTTTCATTTGATATATGACTCAGTAAGGTTCGCAAAATTTTTTTTTAATTACCTAATTTATCCCCCGAAAATTACCCTTATTTCAAAAAAATATTTTTTACGTTACACATCTGTGTTCGGGTCAGGGCAGTACACCATTCTGCCAATATTCGCCTGATTCGGTCTAGTAGATTCAGAGAAAATTGGCTGTGACAGACAACGGACAGGAACACGAGTGATTCTATAAGGGTTCCGTTTTATTATTTTTGTACGGAATCCTAAAAATTGTATTAAAAGAATTATAATTAAAAAAAACACACACACACACACACCTTAATCCCTAACTTTAACGGCTTTACCTATTACAGCTTTCTCTCATCGCGCCATAACTTAATCACGTACGTGATGATGGACACCTATCTAATTAGATACTAAAATACGATGATAACGATTGGTGACAGTTCCGCAGGTGTCTAAAACGGTTCATTAGAAACTAGCTAGAGTAATCGTCACTTTGCTAAAAATAAATTGTTATATTTTTGCCGTATCGGGTCGATATCCTGATTAGTATTAGAAATAAAATTAGTTTTGGATTAAGACTAGTAAAGAGTTGTGGCGTAGAGGCGTGGCGTAGTAGGTTTGTTCTAATCCAATTTTCTCCGAATCCCGCTATTTAATATGTAATGCCTCGAACAAAGTGGAAAGCGGGGAAAAAGAAAGCAGGGACTTAGCAACGGAGTGTCTTAACACTAGGTTCCTATGGTTCCTGCAGCTCCCTCTGCCTACCCTGCCATGTGCGGGATAAGACGTGAAGACAGAAAAAGAAGTTAAGATAAGTAAAATAAAATACACAATCTGGCCATATATAGATAATGTTATAATTAAAAAAAAACGAAACGTTATTTTTTTTATACGTTTGTTCAAAACAATTTTTTTTAGCTTCACGCTTTATCCCGCACATGGCAGGGGAGGCAGAGGGAACTGCAGCGACCGTGGGAACCTAGTGTTAAGATACTCCGTTGCTTATCCCCTGCTTTCTCCGTCCCCGTTTTCCGCCGTTTTCGAAGCATTGCGTCTTGAGTGGCAGAAATCAACGCCGCGCTTTGCCTAGTTTGTCAGAGCGAAGAAAATTGAAATAGAAAAATCCATCTTCCCCGACTGGGGTTCAAACCCGGAAACCGTCGCGTTACAGGCAGACGTTGCGCCTCTGCGCCACGACGGTCCTCAAGTCGAAACGATCCACAATAGTTTCTAAATAAATTTAATCTTTAATTCTATCAAACACATCACGAGTCATAAATTGCGATATTAGCCTCATTTTGTAATTAACCGTCTCGAACTCTTTGTACGAAACAAAACATAATAATATATCTTGCCAACATACATGCAATTAAATGTTTAACTGCCGGTGATTAAAACATTACAATATTTATTGCCACTACACTAATTTCCCGTTGTATCCCGCACATAGGGGGATAGTCAGAGGACAGAGAACTTAGTGTTCAGATACTCCTTCTTTTTCATTCCACTAGAAAGTCTTTTTTTAGCTTCACAAGTAGGCAAAGGGACCCGCAGGTACCAAGGGATCCTAATGTTAAGACACTTCGTTCCTCACTTTCCGCCTTTTTCAAGGCATTGTGTGGTGAGTGACGGAACTCAACGCCGCGTTTTGCCTAGTTACCAGAGAGAAGAAAATGGAAATGACAAAATCCATCCTCCCCTCATGGGAATCGTACCGAAAAACTGTCACTTTTACAAGTAGACGCTGCGTCTGTTCTCCAAGACGGTCCTCACATTCACTCATCAAGTCTTGTAATGGAAATCAACGCAGCGTTCTTGGCTTAAGATTATAAGGTGGTCAAAGTCTGCCTGTAAACACGACGGTTTGTGGGTTCGATTCCCATGAAAATGGATTACTTCATTTCCACTTTCATCGTCTCAGCAACTAGGCAAGCGCGGCGTTGAGTTCCACCACTCAACACGCAATTCCTCCGAAAGCGGTGTGCGAGGAGCGGAGTGCCTAAACACTAGGTTCTCAAGATTCCTGCGATTGTCTCTGCCTATCTTGTTTTGAACAGGGTGAAGCGTAAAGCAACAAAAAGTAATATTCTTATATTATTAATATTATTTGATGATATTATAAAAAAAATTAAAAAGAGTAACTGTAGAGTTTCTCATTCTCTTTTCAGCAAAACCTGCATTCTAAGCCGGTGGTAGTTGTGGGACTGTCACTACTGCCATTTCTAAGTAAATTGACGATTTAGAAGTGTAATTGAATAAAGATTTTCATTTTAATGATATTGTGTGCTGAGTGGTAGAACTGAACCGCTGCTTTCGTCTTTCTAAAGCTTACCATGAAGGGGCTGTCAATTCGAATCCTTTTCTGGGGTACGAATTAATTTCGTTTTTCAGGTCTGCTGTGCCACGTATTGTCTCGAAAGGTGTGAATCAGAGAACAGAGTGTCTTGACAATATAATATATACATTACAGTATGAATATGTAAAAAAAAATATAAAAAAATGTGTTTTTATATTTATTTGTTACACATTAGGTCTTTTTCACACCCATTTCTAAAAAAAAACAATAACACAACCGAGCTGTCACATTTAATTTAATAAATTCATAAATTCCTACAACTCTAATATTATAATAGCATCTCAAGTCCCCTCCCTATTGACTTCCATTATGAATTTGCATAGCGACATCAAAAGCACATCACTAGAACATAAAGCGTGAATTTAAATGCACCCCAACGTATCGAATCGGCGCGTCACTATACACTTAACACGTCACTCATCGTGTTACAAGTATTTGGAATGGTTAAATTTTGAAGTTATTATTTTTAGATTCACGCTTTATCCCGCATTTAGTAGAGTATATAGATTTGTAGATTTTATTCTATATTGTGAAATTGCGTGTTAAGTGGCGGAGAGTTAACGCCTTGCTTAAGTAAACAAAAAAAATCATTCTCCTCTCAAATGAATGGAACTGACAATCCTCAGACACAATGCCACTGCGATGTGATGGTTTAAAATAATATGACAATTTTGTTAAATTGAAATATTTTTTTTATTATGCTATATAGACTGAACAGCAAGATAAGTAAAGTACATTACACTTTATCACGCTCGTTCACGCTTTTTCCCGCACATAACAAGGTAAACAGAGAAAACCTAGTGTTGAGACACTCCGTTGTCCAATAAATAATTTAGCTTAAAAGTTTAACATTGTAGGCTTAAGATTTAAATTCTCTGCTGGGTAGAAGTAGTGGTGGCGCAGCGGCATATAATTTAACTGTAAACGACGTTTGTGGGTTTGATTCCTGTTAGGGGAGGAGATATTATTTTCATTTTACTTGCTACAATAACTAGATAGAGCTTAGAGTTTGTCGTATTTATTTAAATAAAAGTATTTCTGATACATTATTTAAATATATATTCACTTGAGGACCATCGTGGCACAGAAGCGTAAACTCTGCCTTGGCGCGACGGTGTGAGTTCGATTCCCACGGTCAAGACATGCAAGAATTTTTTTAAATAAATCAAAAAATAAATAACTTTAAAAGATAAGAAAATAAGCTTACCTTGTATTCGGTCTAGCAACTGGGTGAACCGCGGTGTTGAGTTCCGCCACTCAACGCGCGGTACCTTGAGTTGTGGAAAGCGGTCTTAACACCAACTTCTTACTACAAATAAAGCATCAACCTAAAACTAGAAACTAAAACTAAAACTTTTGTTCATACAAAATCATTAATACGATTCAATAGTTTTTTTCTTCATATATTAATATATAGATTTAATTCAATTATAACCAATATTGAAACATATTACGCACAATTATTTCTCTTTATTTAAATACTTCTAACTTCTAAGTAATTTGTCACAGACGTCAAAACCCCGCCATTATGAGTGCTGTCACTTTGACGTTTACTCTTAAGGGAGTAAACAATGAATCGCTTGCAAAAAAATAGCATTTTAAATTTTATTGTCAAAATAAAATACAAATTATTGGCTTATATATTTTAAGGTTTTACCACTCTAAAAAAAATATTATAGGATGTTTCTCAATGGTGTATTTGTCCGTTTGTCAGGGATTTTCTGATAAAGTAAAAAAAATATAGATAAGCTTTATGTCAATGCAATCAAAAGTCACATAAGTTAATGCCTTATTTTATAAAACTAAATGATCTGGTTGACCAGGAATTATAAGTAAAATTTACCTTTAAGTATAAAGAAAAAACAAATATGTCGAATAGATATTTTATAATAATGTTTATATTGGTATGCTATAAATAAACAAAAATTCCGGCAGCAAATAGTTGCTATTACATACAATTGTATCCCTATAGTGATGTAACGAATATTCGCACGTTTTAACACATTCGCATTCGTATTAGCAAAAAATTCTACGAAAATTATGCGAATAATGAATGTCAGAAAAAAATTGACGACGATAATATGTTGTAAAAATCTAAATCAGATTACTTTTTGTGTTTTTTAACATAAGAAAATTGTAACTTAACCTCATTCTTAGTCTTCATATTTCATAAAACAATTTTTTTAATGCAATCTAAACAAAGAAAAATCTCCCTTCTAAAAAATTTTTCTGAGGACCGTCGTGACGCAGAGTCGAAAGCGTCTGCCTGTAAACGCGACGGTTTGAGGGTTCGATTCCCACTCTGAGACGATGGATTTTTCTATTTCCATTTTCTTCGTTCTGTCAAACTAGGCAAAGCACGCCGTTGAGTTCCGCCACTAAACACGCAATGCCTCGAATAAGGCGG
Source organism: Dione vanillae (assembly GCA_037178615.1). NCBI lineage: Eukaryota > Metazoa > Arthropoda > Insecta > Lepidoptera > Nymphalidae > Dione > Dione vanillae. Next base: position 425,467 of record JAZFAU010000306.1, on the reverse strand, counting down.
AAAGCTGGGACGGAGAAAAGCAGGAACTAAGCAACGGACTGTCTTATCACTAGGTTCATATGGTTCCTGCAGTTACCTCTGCCTACCCTGCAATATGTGGGATAAAAAGGTGAAGCTATAAAAAAAAAATATCAGCTAATGCTCAGGTTTTTAATGTTATAATCAAAAGTGCTATCAATAAAATGCCATATTTAAAAGGATTACTGAATATTCGCATTCGCTAATGTTAAAAAAATGGCATTCGTTGCATCACTAGTATCCCTTATCCTCTACTTATTGGAAGTACATTTAAATCTGCCTGGAAATTATTAATATGCTTGAAAGTATTAACTACTATAGATCAATTTATTTTAAATGAGTGTATTACTCTAAAAAGACCATTTTTAGGAATAATCTCTTAACGCGTTTATACGGCTTGAAAGCGCGGGTTCGAATCCTGCTGCGTTCAAATTTTTATATGATTTTAATTGAAGCTAATTTTGTGTTCTTTATGCCACTAGACTTGCAGAGAAAGAAGAGAATTATCACTTCCATCTTCCACTATTATTTTATACAATATGATTTAAAATTAAAGACAACATAAAAAATCCCATCACAACAAAACTAAATTGCTCGTCTAAAAAAATGTCGTCATCAAAACCAACCAATGACATCACAGATTTGTGATTGCTGGGCGTGACGACGTTCATTACTTATGGTTGAAACGTTTTAGTAGAACGAACTAACTTATCGCTGTCTCTTTCGTTTACTTGTATTTAAACCGTGTGCGACAGAGATAGACAGAAACGTCATTAGGACCGCGTTTTTCATTCACAGACTATTTATTTTATTTTAATATTTAATTTTATAGCGACATTAAGTTTGTTAGGAATTACATTTTATTATGTGAATTTATGGGACGCTAATGGCTTGTATTAATGGGGGACGATTTAGAGAGTCCTTTGAGGGTTTTAGTGTCTGCGTAATTTGTTTAATGCGCATCTAATTTGTGTTTATTTAATCTGTGTGTTGTGTTTTGGGAACGTTAGTTTTATTGTCTTTGGCGGGAAAACGTTTTTTCGTGAAAAAATAATTGATTATGGTATGGTTTATTTTATTCTAGGTTTACAAAAACATTACATAATTAATTTTGATGCTGTAGAAATGTTCTTTGATAAACGAGTACTTTAAAGCCTAGGAGTAGGTTCAAATTCAGCTGAAGATGGATGTATAACATAACACTGAATAAAGAAGGTGAAGCATGTTAGTATTTCTACTAATTGAAAGAGGGAACTACTTGAGCTTATATAAAATGTCTCAAGTTTTTTGAAAGTCTAAAGTTAAAAGTATAGTAAACCTTTTGAGTTAATTTGTAAATTATCAAAATACAGGTTTTTTGACATCTGAAATAACAATTGAATATAGAAGAGGAGACAACACGCCACCTTGAGGGATGCCAACACCGGTTAGAGACCATTCAGAATATGAGCCCTTTATTCAACAAGTACAAGTAAGTACAAAACACCTTACATTTTAAACTTTTAATATATCTACTGTAGTGTAGATCTATGTGATGCCTACTAAGTATATTGGAAATAATTATTTGAATGAAAGCAAGTTAAGGAACTCCAGTAGCAAGGGGAAGGATTCTTTATAATAAATAGATGCAAAATCCATCTTTATACGTGGATATATAAAGATACACTTTGTTGCATATAGTGCAAAATAATAAGGGTTTTAAAAAATTTAAATATTTCCAGTTAAAAAAATAACTTTTTAAGTCACTGAGAGCAGTCAAATATTTAACCCGGCATATTTCAATCTGTTTAAGTTTTATATAGCACTTCTTTTAGCTTTATTAGCGACAATAATTTGCTGCTGAGATTTTTTAACAATATGCTCTAAGAAGAAGTACTCCTTAAGTCTACACTGAGTATTGGTATATTATAAATTAACGTAACGATAACTTAAAAATGTTCAAAAATAAAATAAGCGTTACCTTTTTAATAATTATTTTATTTGTTTTCTCTAAAAAAACATATGTTAGTAAACCAAAATGACTGTTTTTAACTAAAATACCTACATATACTGCTCAAAGTATTATCATAGGTAGTTTATTTTATAATTAAGGTTCACGCTTTATCCCGCACATGGCAGGGTAGGCAGAGGGAACAGAGGGAACTGCAGGGACCGTAAGAACCCAGTGTTAAGACACTCCGTTACTTAGCCCCTGCTTTCTCAGGCAGGCATTGCGTGTTGAGTGGCGGAACTCAACGCAGCGCTTTGCCTAGTTTGCCAGAGCGAAGAAAATAGAAATAGAAAAATCCATCTTCTCCGACTGGGGATCGAACCCAGAAACCGTCGCGTTACATGCAGACGTTGCGCCTCTGCGCCACGACAGTCATAATTAAGGTAGTAAATGATAAATATACCTGCTACGTTTCAAATTTGTTTACAATAGGTATTACTAGATGCTTAAAAGAGAGCTTAAGGGTTAAATCCCGACGGAAAAATTGTGTGTGTGTGTTCTTAAAATAGTATTTTTGTTTAATTATCATTTTCAGAGGACCGTCGTGGCGCAGAGGCGTAGTTTCTGCCTGTACGCGACGGTTTGTGGGTTCGATTCCCATTCGGGGAAGATGGATTTTTCTGTTTCCATTTTCTTCGCTCTGGCAACTAGGCAAAGCGCAGCGTTGAATTCCGCCACCCAAGACGCAATGTTTCGAAAAAGGCGGAAAGTGGGGACGGAGAAAACAGGGACTAAGTAACGGAGTGTCTTAACACTAAGTTTGTATGGTTACTGCAGTTTCCTCTGCCTACCCTACAATATGCGAAATAAAGCGTGAAGCTAAAAAAACCACTTTAACTGAAAACACATTATAACTTTAAATTTCATTAAAGCCACACAAAATTTTCATGTATAAAATTGCTAAAATGATGTCAAAAAGTTATTAGATCTCAGTTATAGCTAAATTTCTAACTCTACACGCTGTCTCTATGCACAAGCTCTAACTTCATAAACTCTTGTCAAAATGTGTGTCTTAACCGTTTCCTTGAAATTGGATTTTTTCAATTTAAGCCGAATGAGGGTAGTTAATGATTAAACAAAATCTAAAACATTTGCTTTTATAGCTTCACGCTTTTATCCCGCATATAGCAGGGTAAGCAGAGGGAACTGCAGGAACCCTATGAACCTAGTGTTAAGACACTCCGTTGCTAAGTCCCTGCTTTCTCTGTCCTCTGTCTAAAACATTTTGTTTGTTGAAATGAGTGGTTTTTGAAATTTAGCTATAGATACATGAGAACTTATATTTTTTCTCTAAAGTAAGTAAAGAAGATAACTTTCTCAGCAAAATTTGCCGTTGAACTTAAGAAAATCGTCATACATTTTTTTATTTTAATAGACTAGACAAAAATAGTACTTTTACTCCAAGAAATCTATACTTCATTATTCTACTAAATCAGGATCTACTTGAAGTCAATAAAGTTATAAACGACCTATATATACTATATAACCACTCATCTTTGCTTTCTTTTGTCACGTAAAAAGCATGAGGACTCTTCGGAGAGCATGTATGAAGAGGTTAATGATAGTGGAAGAGGTGGGAGAGGAGGTATGCAGACACACGTTAGACCAGTGTTCGGAGCTCCGTTCTCTCTGACTACCCCGCTAGGGATAAAGCATGAGGCTATGTACCTAATGTTGTGTAATGTAATATAATATATATCTATGCTTGTGACGCGACGCGACTGTGACGTGCCTGTAACGCGACGGTTTCTGGGTTCGATCCCCAGTCGGAGAAGATGGACTTTTCTATTTCCATTTTCTTCGCTCTGGATAACTAGGCAAAGCGCGGCGTTGAGTTCCGCCACTCAACACGCAATGCCTCGAAAAAGGCGGAAAGCGGGGACGGAGAAAGCAGGGACGGAACGGAGTGTCTTAACACTAGGTTCCCACGATCCCTGCAGTTCCCTCTGCCTACCCTGCCATGTGCGGGATAAAGCGTGAAGCTAAAAAAAAAATCTATATATGCATATGCCTGTATATATCTATATATACATATTATTATAACTATTCGGATAAGAACAAACGCGCTAGATATTAGCGCCTACTGGAAAAATTCACACTGCGATGTAAAAATTACAATATTTTTACATACGAGATACGTTGCTAGTTTACAAAGTTTACAAATAACAAAGGTGGCACAACCTTACTTTTCCGCTTTTTTTTCATTTAAAACAGATTCGTCTCATATTTTTATTGATTTTTTGGCACCGATTGTGGATTCAGTTCCACTCGTAGAAAGCATATTAACTACAACAACTAGTTATGTTTTATTACAATAATAGATCATTTTTTTTTCTAATTATATTTAGAAAACAATTTTTGGCAAGAAGACATACCGCGGCGTTGAGTTCCGCCAACCAACACCCAATGCCTCCATATCTAGGCATGCAAGTGACTAATGCTACTACTGGTTACCTTTTTAATAACATACTTTAATATATTTAATTAAAAAAAAATAATCTTAGGCCTATTTCAACAAGGAGTTTTTAATATATTTAAAAATACAAATAAATCAGAGCATCCACCTAGGTTTATATTAATACCTTTATCCACCTTTTTGCTAGTCTGGTCTCGTGCCGATTTCTCAGGACCAGGGACGAAATTAGCCTCTCAAATTAGATGTACACGTCGCATTATTATTTGGACGTAAAATAAATACAATAGATCATTACCACGTAACAGCCATTATATGATAAATTATATACGGAAATCGTTTTTTTGATAATCTGTGACAGATAATCTATGTGTGGGCTGAGTAGTTTTTGGGAGGTAATTGTTATTTTGTGTCGAATTAAAAAAAAATAAAATTTCATGTCTTGAAGAAGAATCAAGAAGAATTCAGGTCTTTTTTCTAGGTTCACTCTCCTGTCCGCTCGTAGTGGGGTAGGCAGAGGGAGCCGCAGGAACCCTGGGAACCTATTGTTAAGACACTCCCCCGATTTGCGCATTTTAAAGGCAATCCGTGTTATTGAGATGTTGAGTGGTGGAGCTCAACGCCGCGCTCGCCAAGCTGCCAGAACGTGAAAAATAGAAATGTAATTATCCATCTTCCGTAAGTGAGAATCAAAGCCACAAACCGTCACTCTTAAAGGCGCACTACATTCTATTAACATATTTGCTATTTTTATTTAAAGTCTAGAAAATGGAAATAATTTAATTCACTTAAAAAAGAAAATCTACTATATATAATTTGTACGCAGCAAAGTTTGAACTCGGATCTCATGATCATTGCTTGTTCATGCAATAACGTATACAATTAAGTTGTAGAAAAAGGAACATATGGCTTAGTGGTTTACATATAGGAGCGCATGGCTTATTGGCGCTTAGACGTTTCCCAAGAAGCGCAAGTTCAAATTTTATACGTCTTACTTAAATAAACTTTAAAATGAAAAAAAAATAATTTCTCCTGCACTCACTAAGCACATAATTAAGTTCCGCCGTTCAACACGCAACACTTACCCAAAATTCACAACACTCAGTAACCTATCCTGCCATAAGCGGGATAAAGCGTGAAGCTTATCCATTTAAAATCTAAAACATACACTTACATAGAATAAATCTCTTGGCTAATTTAATTTTCCCTCATCACGCCCGTGATTGGCACGAGCCTGGCAAAGAAAGGCACCTGTCCATTAAACTTGGTAAAGATATACGGCGTGTTGAGATGTCGCGATAAGCGCCTTACGAACGACTATTGACATAAATTGTCACCTTATATACTGAATGGGAATAGCAATGAAGAGTTGTTTAATAAATATATATATATATATATAGATAAATACAGTAGGTAGATATATGGTGGTATTTAGGTTCGATTCCCGTGAAGGGAGAATGAATTATTTTACATTTTTTTACTCTGGTGAGGAGGAAAAGCTCGGCGTTAAGTTCCGCCACATAATAGTGCTTGAAAAGGTGGAACAGAGGGAACGGAGTGTCTTAACACTAGGTTCACATGGTTGCTGCGGTTCCCTCTGCCTACCTTGCCTACAGAGATAAAAGCGTAAAGCTATAAAAAAAGATAGTAAAAAAAGAAGCTAATTACGTCAGGCTTTGTGGGTTCGAAATATTCAATTTAAATCTAAATTAATGAATTATTTTTTTTCACTCTGCTAAGAAGCGGCGTTGAGATCCGTCACTCAACAATACCTCAAAAGGCGGTGCGTGAAGAACGGAGTGCTTTAACGAATATGTAGGTAAGTGCGAGATACAGCGTGAAGCGTGTTAACAAGTCTGTATTAATACAATATGTGTTAAAATATTTATTAAAAGTGTTCAATTTCTTTAGATGTTTATAAATTTTGTAATTAATAAAAAAATTATCGCAAATTTTGTACAAAAATATATAATCTGTAAGTATGTCACATTATTATTACATTTAATATATCTTTAAACCTTTAAACTGACAAAGCATCAGGTTATACGCGACAGTTTCAGTTTCGATGCTTGGTCTACTTATTCTTCTTTTTTGTATGTGGGAAAAGTCAAATAATGATATGCGAAATAAAAGTTACATGCTTTATTCTGTGAACCCACAGTGGGATTTTTTTTGTCTATTTTTTTAATTTTTTGACTGTAGACCTTAAAATTACCTATATGATTGGCTTAGATTTTTTTTAATTCTTAATTTATTTAAATAGGCTTTAATAATACTAAATATATTTATTTTTATATGTACAGTTACAATTTAATATATATTTTTTGGCTTAACGCTTTATTCTGCACACGGCAGGGTAGGCAGGGGAAACCGCAGGAACTATAGGAACCTAGTGTTAAGACACTCCATTCCCCGCTTTCCGCATTTTTTGTAGCAATAGGCATATAAAAAAATATTTTAAGTTACATATGAAAAGTTTATATAGCACATTACGTAACGACTCCGGTGAAGGATGGCCACAATCAATTTAAGGGTGTTGGGGGGTAAATTGCTGTCTAATGACCGCGGGCGCGTTTGTATGGGAAAGTTTACTATAACACCAGAATATTTTGATATATTATTATTTTAAGGAGAGATCTTGATTGATTTTCGAAAAGACAGTATCGAAGATGCTGGAGGAAGGCCATGTGAAAAGCATGAGGAGAGCGGAGAGCACGTAGGAAGAGGTTAATGACAGTGGCCGAGGCCGAAGAAGTATGCAGAAACCGCAGCCAAAGAAGTTCCTGGAAAATAGTACTGTGCATACATGAAGCACCATCCAGATATAATTTTTCGTCAACTAAGAGCCACATATATGTATGAGCAGTACAACTGGATTTAAGAACTAGTTGAATAAAAAAAGTAATTCTTATTTTGTGTTTCATTTGAATCACCTTCATTGGACCATTAATACAAATGTTTCAAAATCCAATGATAGCAACTTATTGGTCCATTCAAGGAGACGGTGGTCCAAAGAAAGCAACTCGACATTGAAAAGTTATATTAGCATAGCTCTAAAGCCTCTCAACTTTCATTGCCAATAATTTATATATCATTAATTTACATAAAAAAGCATCACATTTCATTGATTGTCTTAAGTTGTAGGTAATATTTCATGAGATATGATGTCACAAAGTTAAGTGGTCCAATGATAGCAACCTTCCCTTACTTATAATTACGTTACTTTGCGTGTGTAAAATTATTTAAGATTATTAGAGTCCTAGTAGTGTACCTATAAGTACACCTAGAGGTAGTGCTCTATTCTCTTCCTTCTTTATTTAAGCCTCATATTGGTAATTCGTAATACATGGTATTAATTAGGTATAACTTTGTCAAAAATATCTTTTGTTAAATTGATTTTTAGGTGCAAATTTACAGTTTTACGCCTTTTTACTGCAATATACTTAAAACTTGTGCGTTTTACGAATGAAACTTAATTGTTTCGATTAAAATAAATCACTTTAGGTTGCCATTTTAATTTTTAAATTCATCCTAGTATCTAAATAGTAAATAGTATTTAAATATATATTTTTCCCTTAAATTTTATTTTAACTGTCAATTCTAACAGGTGTTTTTAAGCCACTCGATTACTTTGTAAGCTAAAATCGATTTAAACAAAAATAGACATCCATATATATTACACAAAAAGATTAAACGAAGCACAAGACGATGAACTTATTCAAAATGCTGACTTTGGCAACTGAGCACCAATTACTTGTGTACACAGCGGTCACAAATGTCTATATACCTGTCTCTTTCCATCTCACACAAAACGTCAATTGCTATCTCTTTCTAATGTTAAGTCAAATAATCACAATCATTAGTGATGTAGAAACATAACGTCTTAACTTATAGCGAATTGACAATCGATATTAAAACCTATTCGATTGTATTAAGTGCATTTATATTTTTTCTTAAAATCGACGACACTAGAACATACAGCCATCGTACTGTAAATTTTATTACTTTGAAATAAAACGTCAAGTCGTTTAGATGAGATTAATATAGGATTTTCCTAAGCCAAAGCATTATATAATTACCGTGTAGTTACGGGTGAGGTTATAAGGCTTATATTCGCTCAGCAGAGGCATTAATAAAATAAAATTACTCGACGTCTACACCCCGTATGTGGGCGTGGCGGGCCGTAGTACATCACTACGATGCGCACAGTACGGACGCGTGCTACATAATATTAAGAAAAAAAAGATAAAACGCGAGTGTTGTGTTCTGTGAATAAACTAGAAAATTGTATTAATAAATGATTTTTTGTATAAAAATATATCCAGTGCAATGTCGGAACTAGAGTCACAGATAAAAAAGAAGGCGCCCAAGCCGTTTTCAATAGAATCGTTAATTGGCGATAGAAAATCACCTGAAATCGATATTGAAAATAGTACAGATACAAAAAATTCGGAAGACGATGAAAATGAGAGACTTGACGGTATTAATAGGATGAGGTATTACTTAAATACGCCATTTTTACAACAAAATAATTTTCCGTTCATCTTGGGTTATCCTGAGCCGTTTCTGAGGATGTTCGGACAGCCGCCAGTACCAGCGAGTAGTGAGGAAAAGAGAGAGAGTCCAGTTAGTGTTGGGAGTGAAATGGAGAGTGACGGAGGAGATGATAACACACAAGGTAAACATTTAATTTAGTTTTTTGTGTTTACCTATATTTACCTTACCTAGGTAATTTTTTTTTCTAATTTCCATTTAATTTTATTTGTGTGTGGAGTTAACGCTGTACTTTATCTTATCAGACGGGAAATTTTTTTTTTTATGATTTAGGTTCATTTCTAAGACAATTAAACATTGTGCCTAAATTTGGCGACACAGAATGTTTAGTTAGGTTCCTTCATGTGTATAGCGAATTATAGAACAAGAAAAAAAATGTATATCATCAGAATTTAAAGAGAATTTTAATTCCGTTAACAAAATATTTTAATTTTATTAGTGTTTGTTGTTATAGAGGTCACGTTATAGAGGCAGCATCACGGTTTGTGAGATACAGCCTGATGATAGACGGCAGGACAGACAGACAAACAGCAAAGGCAATAATAGTGTCCTATGTTTATCTTTTAAGCACGAGAGCATAAAACAGAAATTATCACTAGGTTATTCTATTAATGCAATAGATGCTTGTTATGCAAAATAATAAGTGAAGATGGAAAATTGCTTTGAGTATTTTGGTATAGTATAGTGCAGGATCCGAATAGATATTCACTTTTCAAAAACATTCCAGAGAACTGTCGCAACTTACCTCGCTACCTAAAAATTATTGGTTCAAATACATATATTAGGGGGGCTAAGTACCTATAGGTATATTTAGTTGCACACAGTATTCCGTATAAGTCTGGGTAGGCCCAAGGCACTGAGACATGACTGTTCCATGTTTACTGACCAATTTTGAAGACATCGCAATTTGTCTATTTATCACATCACTCAACTCTGTGCTTTATGTTGTTGTTATAGCAATTAAATTATAAAAATTGATTCCCCCGATCGAGAATTGAACCCACAACCTTTGCCACTGCATTACGGTGATGCTAATCATAATATTATGAGTACTTCAATAATAGAATGATAAATAAAGCAAAGCCATACTACCTAGCAAACTTATACTACCTAGTAGGTACCTATTACCTAGTTGCTTGATTCTTTTATGACATTCAAAGTTCTATGAATATAAAAATATAAATAGAATTGAATTGAATTAAATTGCATTAAAATTTAATTGGACAATATAACAGTAATAATAAATGAATAATACGAATTGCAATGCAATGGAATACAAAGCAATGGAAATTATATATAGGTATTGTATTTAACTAGATAAGTAGGTAATATGGTATATTTCAAAGGTTTCTTTGTTAAACGCGCTTGTTTCATGAACTTTCAAATTCAAAAAATAATTTTCAGGGAAAAAGTTATTTTACCGACATTTAGTTATAGGTACAGAAACAAAATTTAAAATTCTAAGCAAAAATTATAATTATTACAAAGACTTATCTTCATTTTTAATTAATTTTAAATTTTATACTTTTTTTTATAAATATTCAATATTAATTAATTATATTTAGGTATTAATATTCAATTAAATGAATCCTAAGCTTTGTGCTTTAGTTTTTAGGGCTGCAAGAGTAATTTAAGGTCTGTATGTATGAAAATCTGTCATCTGTCAAAAAGCTGACACCATTATTAAATATCCAGGTCTATAGTTTCTCGGATAATGTACGATTTATTTTTATGGCCTTTTGTATAGTTATTTTTTTATTTATTTTTTTTAGCTTCACATTTTACCCCGCATATTGCAGGGTAGGCAGAGGGAACTGTATAGTTATATTTCTATAAAATTATGTATAACTGTACCGTTTAAGTTTATATATAATACATATATAAAATTATACGCTTTTATGTTTATGTATAAGTTTACTACGTAATCAATATCTTTACACTATCTGTAAATAAAATAAAAATATCGGCCCAGTCCGAGTAATAATCGCGAAAATTCGGTGGGCAATTGTTCTGGTCTTATTTATTGATTGGAAGGACATACGCACAGATGGACAAGAAATGTAAATTTGGAATCTGTGGGCATTTCACAGAAATTCCGTCTTTATATCTCTCTAAAACGATCTAGGCCAATCTCGAACTATCTACCTAATATATTTCTAAAACATAATGCAAATGCTAAACTAGTAATATCTCCTCAGACAGTGGAGGTGAGCGATAAATGCGCATTTAAAAAAAAACCATCCATATTTAGGTCCCAATCCCAAGTCGCAGTAATAACTGACACTAATAATGATTTAATTTGATAAGGTAGCATGAGCGTTCAGTAAAATTTTAATTAAGTATTGGTCAAAATCTTTCCAAAATTACGTAATTATTGTTCAAGTGACGAGTTAGGTAGTGGGAAGAGCTAGGACAGTGAAGGTGAGCGTTTATGCATTTTCAAAGGGGCCTCTTTAAACCTACACTTGGGTCGCAAGTCCCAAGCGCTGATCGGAGCTCCTCTTCCTACAACACGATGGATCCAGCACCCGCACAGTGAAACCATGGAATGCTAAGCAGTTTCTCCTCTTGTTCTAATTTTGTTTTTCTTAACATAGATTAAAAAAAAACTGTCACAGGAAACATATTTATCCATTTAAAATGTCAACAGCATTATTTTTTCCAAAATCTCAGACATACAATGAACTATTTCACGGCAATTATATTTCAAAATCACGTATTAGACGGATTAGTGACGCAAAGCAAATTGTCACGCCACTAGAGAGCATCTGTAGCGTGAAATCGTCATTTCTAAACGATTCCGATTGTCGCACAATCATTTTGGCGCGAAACACCGTAACAAGGTGACAGCTGTCATTTGTAAATTAAAAGGGCCAAAAGTCAAAAGGTAAAAAAAATAGTTAAAATTATTATTATAATTTAACACGCTGTTAAAACCCGGATACCGATTTACTTAGGTGAGTTGAAATTCATGCAACACTTGTAAGCTTATTTAGATATGTGTCTAAAACTCGGCGTTGAGTTTCGCTAACTGCAATATCAGAATGTATGGAACACGTATCTTAAACGATTATTAAGGACAATAATAATTTAACAAATAGCTCATGTTTTTATGACAGTTATTAGTAAAGTTTAGGCATTACCTACTAATAATTGTCATACCTATGTCCTTATTAATTTGGTTAAGTGACGTTTAATTTGTTTTTCTTTTATTTGTATAAACTATTTAATACAACAACTAAAAATATTTCTTTTGAATGAGTTTTATGTTTAGCACTTTTATGGCATAAGTGCTGAAGCGATTTAGATGCAATTTGAAACGGGCGTAGCTTGAAATTTAGCGAAATAATAAGTAAGTAAGTGAAAAAGCTCTCTTTCTGTTTCTCAATCTTTGTTATGCTTTAGAACACCAATAATTTACTTACTCAATAATTACTTAGCACGAAATTATAAGTGGTGTAACTGAACTGAGTGCGGTATTTACTAACTAACTGAAGATAGGTAGGACATCTTCTAAACAATTTATTTATCAATGTTTCAAATAATAATATATAGATTTCTTAAAAAATTACATTCTTCTTTCGCCACTAGCATTGGCTTGTATCTTTTTATTTTTGACGTTAGTTAGTAAGTTAATAATTAGTCTGTTACGTTGTACGGAGAATATATCAACTTTTTTTTTTTTTTTTTTTTTTAGCTTCACGCTTTATCCCGCATTTGGCAGGGCAGGCAGAGGGAACTGCAGGGGCCGTGGGAACCTAGTGTTAAGGCACTCCGTTGCTTAGTGCCTACTTTCTCCGTCCTCGCTTTCCGCCGTTTTCGAGGTATTGCGTGTTGAGTGACGGAACTCAACGCTGCGCTTTGCCTAGTTTCCAAAGCGAAAAAAAGGGAAATAGAAAAAACCATCTTCCCCGAGTGGGAATCGAACCCACAAACCGTCGCATTTACAGGCAGACGCTACACCTCTGTGCCACGACGGTCCTCTCAAGGAAATTGTATGTTAAAAAAGTAATATATGTATAAAGGTGAATAATAAAAACTTACGGCGTTGAGTTGTTGAGCAAAATATATATCTCAGACTAAATCGATATTATAAACGAGCGTATCGAATTTTCGAGTGCGAGTGTCAAATAGTGCCGTCGGAACTCGGATTGCATTCAGTCTCGGGGGACTTCACTAAATCCCAGTGGAGCCAACCCCAAATTAACTTTATACTTGAGTAATACCAACATTGACAGAATTTTGTGTGTGTGTTTAAACGTTAATTATAGAACTTTTGTATTTTTTACAACTTTATTATAATAAAAGCTATTTGGTAACATTCATATCTTTGGCTATTGATTGATTTAACATATTTTTTTAATTTTTCAAGTAAAACTCTTGAAGAATTTAATTCAACTTGATTCCTATAACGTTTAATTTTTTTAAACAGATTAATTTAAAGTTACACAAAGTAAAATCTGCCAGAAACTAAGCTAAACTATATCTGAATATACTATGTCTGAATATTTCGTGTTTTACCCTATATAAATCCTAAATAATAATACATAGGTAAAAGGTGATTAAAGATACTTAACTTTATATTTTACATAAAACGTATTCACACCAATATATAAGTTATTATTTTCAATATATACTATTAATATTTAAAAATAAGTATGAAAAAAAACAAAGCCAAAATCAAACAAGCTGCTAAGTTAAAGCAATCTTTAATATTAAATTTAACATTTTTATTTTTTAAAATCACACTTTCCTTCAGTGTGAAAAATTTAAACGAACGCAAAACGTGACCGACATTAGTGATGTTATCGTTTGTCGACACTCATACATTTAAAGGTCCAATCGATTTAACTTCGCCGCTTTCGAACGCACTATTGCTGTTCGAATTTTAAATTCTGATCGCAGACATGGCGGGAACTTTATTTGTTCGCGATTACATACACGTTTTACGGTACGGTTCCTATAGCCTTAATACCTTGCAATAAGGTTCAAATTTTAAATATCACACGTTCTTACACTACATTTAACCGAATAACTGTCAATAGTTGTTGTAACAAAAATAATGTGTTTATTTTTTTTTTAGATATCTTTATTTGGCTGTTTACATGGAAATTGCAACCGAATTGTAAAATTTAATCGAATTGACACTTGTCGATTATTCGATTAGGATTCTGAGAAAATCGTCTCGTTTTATTTCACGTTTCGCATTCGTTGCATTTATTTTGTATTTATTAGACACTGTAGTTGATTTAATTTAACGTCTTAAAGCGAAACGCCAATATGGACTCACATGGACGTGTGCAGTTTTTAAATATATATATTTTTATATTTTTAAATTACAATATGTAACGTCGACGAGGACCGTCGTGGCGCAGAGGTGCAAGCGTCTGCCTGTAAACGCGACGGTTTGTGGGTTCGATTCCCTCTCGGGGAAGATGGATTTTTCCATTTCCATTTTCTTCGCTCTGGAAACTAGGCAAAACGCGGCGTTGAGTTTCGCCACTCAACACGCAATGTCTCGAAAAACGCGGATAGTGGGGACGGAGAAAGCACTAGGTTCATATGGTTCCTGCGGTTCCCTCTGCTTACCCTGCCATGACGGGATAAAGCGTGAAGCTAAAAAAAATATATATGTAACGTTTGTTTGTGATTTTACATAGAAAGAGAATGGTAATATGTTTTTAGCAATATACTAAAGTAAATATCCCATATAGGTAGGTATAGCAGGGTAGGCAGAGGAAAACTGGGAACTGAAGTTGACCCTATCCTACCCTACCGTAGTAAGCCTTTTGTTTACTGCTTTACATTTAATTTTCTGAATATCATCATCAATTGAGAACCCACAACCATCGCGTTTATAGTTTGATTTGGTAAAAATTTTTAAATTATTTTTTTATTTATTTCTATTTTTTTAGCTTCGCGCTTTATCCAACACATGGCAGGGTACACAAAGGGAACTGCAGGAACCATAGGAACCTAGTGTTAAGACGCTCCGACCTTAGTCCTTGCTTTTCGACTTTTTTCGAGGTATTGCTTGTTGAGTGGCTGAACTCAACGCCGCAATTTTTTTTTAAATTAAATTGTATGTAAAATCATTTAAATGGAACTAAATATAAAAATTAAAAACATTTTTTTATTTGGTTATTATATATGTATTAGCAGGATATATATGTTATATTTATTTCTTTTATTTGTTTGAAATTAAATTATATTTAACGTAATTTAACGCCGTTTAATATCTAACTAAAAATGATGAACGAACGCAAAAGTATATTTTCATTAAGAGTATATTGAATTTTATAACTGATAACTGTTGTCTATCACACTTTGACATAGTTGCAAAGCTACGATTAAATCAGCTAATTTATAAAATGATCTAATAAAATTTCCAAAACGACTAAAAAAAAAGAAAATACTACAAAATAATTAAATTACATTTATTATGATAAGTTAGTCAAATACGAGTCATTTTTACACATACAGGATATGAAACCCTAAAAATTTTGTTTTTTTTTTTTATTTTTTTATTATCTTCACGCTTTATCCTGTTCATAGCAGAGTAGGCAGAGGAAACCGCAAGAACCATGGGAACTAAAACGTGTTAAGACTCTCCGCTTTTCACCTTTCAAGGCATTGCATGTTGAGTGGCGGAACTCAACGCCGCGCTTGCCTAGTTCTCAGAGCGAAGAAAATGGAAAAAAGTTCATTTCAATGATACATCATCCCCTCAAAGAAATCGAATCCACAATTGCGTTTATAGGCAAACGCTGCACCTCTGCGTCTCGACGGTCCTCTAAAATAATATTTTTATATCTAAGTGGGGACGGAGAAAGCAGGGACTAGGCAACGGAGTGTCTTAAATCTAGGTTCCCACAGCTCCTACAGTTCCCTCTGCCTACCCTGCCATGTGCGGGATAAAGCGTGAAGCTAAAAACAAATATATATATACCGTGATAATGACAAATGGACCGATGCTAATGTATTTCAATAAGATTTTGTTTTAATCGTGTACATTGACACGTACACTCCCCAGGGAATGTATATAGAGTAGGGTACTCATGAAGAGTATAATAAGACAAAATATAACAAGGATTATCTGTTAAACCTTTGTAAGCTGAGCGTTAAATGTATATTATAATTATTTGATTTAAATCAGTTAATACTATTATTTTTATTATTTTTTAAGCCTTCGGACTTTATTCCGCACATGGCAGGGTAGGCAGAGAGAAATGCAGGGATCATAGGAACCTAGTGTTAAGACACTCCATTGCTTAGTCTCTGCTTTCTCCGTCCCCGCTATCCGCTTTTTTCGAGGCATTGCGTGTTGAGAAGCGGAACTCAACGCTGCGTTTTGCCTAGTTTCTAGTCCAAAGAAAATAGAAATAGAAAAGTCCATCTTCCCCTCATCGGAATCGAACCCACAAACTGTCGCGTTTACAGGTAGACGCTACGCCTACGCGTATTTAATGGAATTATGACACACTAGTTGACCGTCCCTGTTTCACATAGATGGATGGTTATTTTAGGATACATGCGGCACATTTTACCCTATTCTCCCCTCATTTTCACAATAAAAGTAGTATTTTAGTTACTTCCCGTGGCTTAAGTTCACTTCAATTTAAATTTCATCGTTTATGAGTTTATTCAATACAAATAAACATACAAATCATTCTTCTTTATAATATTAAGATCATCCCGGCTTTACACGTGAACATTATTGTTTTAATTATTTTAGTATAGACCTATCGGGTAAACTTTACCCCTTTCGTCCCTCTTTTCACTAATTTAATAAAACGTAAAATAATAAAACGATTATAACTCTTCCTTTTAAATTTCATCAAAATCTGTCCAGTATTTTTTTTTTACACAAACAAACAAACATACAAATCTTACTTCTTTATTAATAATTTATCAAATTAGGTCCTTCTGATTTTAAGTGAAGTTAAGTTTTATTATTGGCATATGTCATTACGTGCTTAAAGACAGAACATCCCTTTTTTCTTACCACAGCGTATAAATGAAAATTAATTTAATCTTGAGTGAGAATCGAATACACTACCAACTTCGTGACGTCATCAATCATTCAGTTCTCTTATTGATAAAATATGACTTTATTATATTAGTACTCGCAAATAATTGATAAATCAGAAGCCTTAGCCGAAAATGAAATGCTTCTTTTCTATTCTATAAGTACTGTCACAGGCGCTTCAGCGTTAACGATCATATAAAACGCTAACTTAGTTCAATCTCTTGATCTACAGTGTCAATCGAAGATATCGACGAGATTTCGATATTCCGGTTCGAGTCCCGCTGCGTTAAAATTTTTATATGTTTTCTTTAAATATTTTTTCTATCCTCAGTGTGGATTAACACTTTAAAAATTATAAAAATATCGACGACATTGTTTGTAATTAGCATTTTTTATACATATTATGTCACATATTTCAATATTACTGTACATCACTATTAAAAGATTTCCCATAATTTTATCGACAAGGGAAAAATATTAAATTTGGCATTTTATAATCTTCGCAAATGATTTCTACTACTTATATAGTTTTTTTTTCTATATGTATATTTTATAAGTGGACTATTTTTTCATACTAGCGAACTTTTTGACGCGTTGCCATAGCAACGTGTACGTCACGTCACACACAAGTGTCAACTGTCAAACATACGACAGTGTGTGTGTGTGATGTTGTGTTTAGTGATTTAATGCACTTTATAAGTATTATTATAGAATAATAATAGCGTTATTATTAATGGAGGACCGTCGTGGCGCAGAGGTGTACTGTCTACTTGTAAACGCGACGTTTTGCGGATTCAATTCCCACTCGAGGAAGATGGATTTGTTTATTTCCCTTTTTTTTGCTCTAGAAACTAGACAAAGCGCAGCGTTGAGTTCCGCCAACGCAATGCCTCGAAAAAGGCAGAAAGCAGGGACTAAGCAACAGAGTGTCTTATCACTAGGTTTCTATGTTTCCTGCAGTTCCCCCTGCCTGCCCTGTCACGTGCGGTATAAAGCGTGAAGACGTAAAAAAATCAGCCTCGTGCACTTCTCCATAACATAAACTATAATTTTGCCAAATTTCACACCCCTCCGCTCAATTTAAATAAAAATGAGTCCAAACTTTAGATAAATGAGCAAAATAAACATACACACCGTTCCATTAACTAAAAACCACAGATTATACAAAATATAAATGAAAAATAAAACAATTTAACTTACACCTAGTGTCAATATAAAAAAAAGAAACCAAAAATCAAATCAAATCAAAAAACCTCGGCGTCAGCGTTCAAGACCAATCGCGTCCGTAACATCGTCAAGGCGTGGCTCTGTATCAGCACCGCTTTTTATCGTCCACTTGATGGCTTCATCTGACAACTCAGTTTGATGACCTCTTACTTCTGAAGTAATCAGTCTGTGGATGAACGTTTTTAAGCAATTTTTTTTTATGTCTTCACGCTTTATCCCGCACATGGCAGGGTAGGCAGAGGGAACTGCAGGAACCGTAGGAATCTAGTGTTAAGACACTCCCTTGCTTAGTCCCTGCTTTCCGCCTTTTTCGAAGCATTGCGTGTTTAGTGGCGGAACTCAACGCCGTGCTTTGCCTAGTTGAAAGAAGAAAATGGAAATAGAAAAATCCATTTTCTCCGAGTGGGAATCGAACCTACAAGCAATATTTACTTATTATATAGTTTCTTATGGATTTCTAATTAGAAATATAATATTCTATTGACCGTTAAGTGTCGTAATGGAAACGCGACAATTTGTGGGTTTGATTCCCATGAGGTGTGTTGGTTCTGGTTAATAGGCAAGCGCGGCGTTGAGTTCCGCCACTTAACACACAATGACTCAAAAAAGCGAAAACTAAGGAAATAGCTTTCTAAGGAACTTGCGGTTGCCTCTGCCTACCCTGTTGTAAGCGGGATAAAGCGTAAAGCTATAAAAAAAATTAAGGAGTTCTAGATCCTAGATTATATCCCAGGTTAGCGTTACTTTTTTCTCCTTTATGGGCGAATGTACATTTCATGATTTTAGTGTTTTGAAAGTATTTAGTATCTATTGTATAATATGTAAGACATATATTATCTTTGGAAAAGTTCAAAATTTGCTATTAAAACCTAAAACTACTAAAAAAACTACTAAAACTACTAAAAACCTACTAAAACTTTAGTATTGAAGATGTATTAATCGCAATCACTAAACATAAAATTGTAGTAGAGCTTTCGTAAAATATCGGCCTTATTCATAAAAAGTTATAGCACGCTTAAAGACTCGATATAGTACAGTTGTTAAAAAACGTTATTCATAACAGCATTTTAGTGCCAATCAGTTCTATAAACCTATCATAAAGTTATAGAACCGAGAACCCTACTATAAGAGTGTTTTAACGTCCAAAGATGGCCGATTCATATAACAGCTGATTATAGCTCATACTGATATGAGCATTGATATGACGTCGTCGAGTCGCTTGTCATCAAGAGTGTCAATTTCAGTTTCGTAAACAAAACAATATTACAATTGACATTTTGTTCGATATTTATTAACTATATTTAGTTATTAACAAGTTTATTAATAATAAATTCTACACAAGAAAGGTGCACAGAACATAGGTAATACTTGTCCACGTCTAAACAATTTTCAATACTTTGTCGTTTTACTTCTTTTGACTTAACTTTTTAAAAATTAAGTAAGTTTATAAACTAAAATAAATAAACATTCGTGTTTTTGTGATAACAACGACGTAAATGAAGCCGGTAAATGTCAAGCCAGATCCAACAATATATTTTTGTACGTAATATTATCTGTGGTCATACTATGTCAATGCGTTTGTCACTTATCATCTGTGGATTTACTGGTATTTTCGGCAACAAGTCGACTGACTTCAGTATAGTGGCAACATTGTGAACGTTTAAATCAAATTAGTGACACTTTAGTTATAGAAGGCTTATAGAGCGTTTATGAATACAAACATTTATCGAACGTTCTATAAGCCTAAAGAGCGTGTTAACTAAAGTATACTTAAAACGTTCTATAAGACTTTTTTATGAATAAGGCCGTATATGTTTACCCCTGTGGATGTGAATCGAACCCACACTCTCGCGCTTACAATCAACGCATTTTCACTATAACTTTAAATTTGATACATACAAATAAATGACAAGTGGTGTAACTAAACGCCGCGCTTTATCTTATTACCAAAGCTAGAAAATAAAAATCAGTAGTTAACTAGCATTGCCTTATTTAGATTTATTTTACTATAGATTTAGAGATTTTAGATTATGGCTTAACTGATTTTAGATTATGGGAAACATTCCAAACCATTACAAACCTTCCATTTACAAACCTTCTCATCGAAATGCATGTTGAAAGCATAAACAAAATGCCTCCATTTTCCGTCAACGTCAACGATGCGTCTAAACGTCACACACGTTGTTAACTTTTCTGTGAATATTTACTTATGTGAATGTTAAATGATCTTATCTTTTTAATAAATGGCCTTCATTTTAATTGTTATTCGATGCAGAAACTTGTGAATTATAATTTGCAAGTAGAGTAAAAATAAATAAATTTTTACATAAAAATATTGCTTCACGTTTCATCCCGCTCATAGCAAGGTTAGAGAACCTAGTGTTCAGACTCTCCGTTCTCTGCTAGGTCATTTATATTAGTAGGTTCTCATGCTTGACATTATTTTAATTGTTTTATGTTGAACAGACTTTCTAACAAGCCTTATTTAGAATGCTTATTTAAAATGTCGTCTATAACTTCTGTGGTGGCAATACTAAAAAACTTTTGAACTCACATCTGAACAAAATTGACTATTTTAAGGATTCCAAATCTCAAAACAAAAAAAAAACGAAACCCTTATAGGATCAGTATTTTTACCTCCTTATTGTTTGTCCATCTATCAAGACCATTTTCTCAGGAACCAAGCTGAAATTAAAATCAAGTGACTCCTTAAAGTATAAAAACTTCTAAGTCAACGAAATCAAAAGATTTAAGTGTTTATATTTATTATTATTTTAAATATTTTTTTTTAGCTTCACGCTTAATCCCGCACATGGCAGAGTAGGCAGAGGGAACTGCAGGGACTTTGGGAACCTAGTGTTAAGACACTCCGTTGCTTAGTCTCTGCTTTCTCCGTCCCCGCTTTCCGCCTTTTTCGAGACATTGTGATTATATTTATTATTTTTTTTGTAAATAAGCTTAGCGTATGAAACCCCTATAGCGTAACGGCTAATCAAGAGTTATAAAATTTGACAATGTTAGAACCTATAGTGGAACTAAGTATAAAATCAGACATAATCTAGACAAAATATCATTTCAGTCAATACAAAATATTTAAAATAAATAATACTAGTGGGATCCAGCGCACATGCGCTTCGTTTTATCAGTTTAAAACTTTAAGCATGGCCTGAAGATCGAAATATTTTTTGATAAAAGACTAAATTTTTGAGACTGACAAAAAGCTCGCGCAAATGTCTTTCAAGTAAATCTAACTGGTTAAAGTGGTGAAGAATTTATTTAATCAATTATCAATTGAACTGTTCAAGTTCGAACATCGGCTATATTTTTACAAATCCGTCCATTTGCAGTACTTTAAAACGGTACCAAAAGAAAAATTCTAGGTCAAAAACTCGCCTCTCTAAGTGTGCGCAATTGTAATACTTTTTTTTTTTTTTTTTAGCTTCACGCTTTATCCCGCACAAGGCAGGGTAGGCAGAGGGAACTGCAGACCGTGGGAACCTAGTGTTAAGACACTCCGTTGCTCAGTCCCTGTTTTCTCCGTCCCCACTTTAGACATTAGCGACATTAGAAACCTTAGTAGTTAGAAATTGCTCTTGAATAATTCTTAAATCTTTTTAAGAAACCACACAAAATCCGTTGCGAAGTTTCAAAGATATAGGTATATAGATTATTATATATCTAGTCCGTCGTGGCGCAGAGGCGCAACGTCTGCCTGTAACGCGGCTAACGCGACGGTTACTGGGTTCGATCCCCAGTCGGGAAAGATGGATTTTTCTATTTCCATTTTCTTCGCTCTGGCAACTAAGGCAAAGCGCGGCGTTGAGTTCCGCCACTCAACACGCAATGCCTCGAAAAAACGGCGGAAAGTGGGGACGGAGTAAGCAGGGACTAAGTAACGGAGTGTCTTAACACTAGGTTCGTATGGTTCCTGCAGTTTCCTCTGCCTACCCTGCCATGTGCGGGATAAAGCGTGAAGCTAAAAAAAAAAAAAAAAAAAAAAATATATCTAGTGTGAAATGTCCAAAAATTTACACAATATAAACGTATTTAGAAGTTACTCTTGAAAAAGCCATATTACTGGCCATTTCAAAAGACATCATATTAGAAAACTTAAAAATTAGCAGGGTATTTTTTCTATATATGTACAACACATGCACAATGTATTATACGAATAAACCTTTCTCTTGAATCATTTTATCTTTTTAAAAAAACCGCATCGAAATCCGTTGCGAAGTTTTAAAGATCCAATCATATACCTATGTATACAGACGGACGGCGATTTTGTTTTATAATTTTAATTTAAAATTAACACAAAAAAATGTTTATAGGAAACGAATCAGAAGCGGACCAAGAAGACGCGGACACACCAAGAGAAAACAAAGCGAGAAGAAGAAGAACTGCCTTCACGTCGGAACAACTGCTGGAGCTGGAGAGAGAGTTCCACGCGAAGAAGTACCTGAGCCTCACAGAGAGGTCCCAAATAGCATCAGCTTTGAAATTGCTACGTCGGTACTATTTTTGCTGGAGAAGTTCCTACGAAAAAATTTACCTTCTTCGGTCCATTTATTTATGGCTTTGAAAGCGTGCCATTTGAGCACAATTCACTTCCCCAATGATTGAATGGAGAACACATTCAAAAATTTTAATCCAATTTTCCAAAAGTTAAGTTTAGATTGGCATTTGACTTTAACTTTGCTTAAATTGGACGGTTATGCGCTGTTATCTGGTTTCTCAAGCCAATATTTACAAATTATGGGACTAGTATTGCGGTTTGATTCTATCTGATCACTTGACTCGAATATAGGGCATACCCTGCTATATACAATAAGATAGTTTCCCATAACGATTTCTGGTGTCTAAATTCTGGCTTAGTAATTTACCTAATTCTGAAACCTAATATGGGCACTATTAACTCGATTTATTTAAATTTTTCGTCGAGTGGAAATCGACCCAAAATTCAAATGATAGTCTACTCTTACTACGACCTATGGGTACAAAAATAGTTAGTACGAATATTTGTTAACCTTTAATTGTACCTGCTATTCAACCAACATCTTGTCAAAATTAGCGTAATAATGAAACCTTTTGAGGATAGTCGTCGTAGAGGCGTACTTTAGTTTGTTTAAAGATTCGTTCCACTTAAAAAAAATTGGATTTTTTTCGTATTTATCTTCTCTGGCCACTAGACACATGCAGGGTTGAGTCCGTCACTCACATGCAACATCTCGAATGGTGTAAGAGAAAGTCCTTAATAGTCGGTTCCTCTGCCTATGTCATGCGAAGAAAAATGGTGCATCTTAAAAATTAAACCCCGAAACAATAATGTATTATTTTGTATTTGAGGGAACTTAATTAAATTATCTTACCCTTTAGGTTTAATAACTATTTAAACCTTTTCGCCATTAATAAAAGAAAAACAATTATCGGCTTTAAAAGTTCCCACTCAACACTCAATTCCAAAAAGTTAAAGTAGACGGATACATTGACTAACAACAAGTGCTTTAACTAGGTTCAAATGGTTCAAAAAAGTTCCTTAAACAAAACGCAATATGCGGGATGAAGCGTGCAGCTAGAAAAAAAATGGTAAGCCTTTGGTAAGAGTAATAAATTAGTATTTGACGTTCACAAAATGAAATGTAACTTCTTACTTGAACCTAATTATTTGACTTTACTTAAAATATACAAACAAAACTTAAGTAATTTTAAAGCATGATTTGAC
Source organism: Dione vanillae (assembly GCA_037178615.1). NCBI lineage: Eukaryota > Metazoa > Arthropoda > Insecta > Lepidoptera > Nymphalidae > Dione > Dione vanillae. Next base: position 401,517 of record JAZFAU010000306.1, on the reverse strand, counting down.
CTTCAACAAGAGCCAAAATTTAAATTTAAAGACGTTTAAACTAATGGATTGAATTTATTAGTAACGCTTTACCGCACATGAGGTAGGCAGAGGGAACTGCAGGAACCATAAGAACCTAGTGTTAAGACACTCCGTTACTTGGTCCCGGTTGCAAGATTACTGCTGTACACACAAAATGACGTTAATGTACATCTTTTGTGTTCTACAGTCGTACAATAATGTCAGAATCCAACGATGGAGGGAACCTTATATTAAATCACTCTTAACCCGCTTTAGGTCGACACCCTACCCTACCTTTTCTACGCCTATGGATACAGAAAAACATTTATTATTAACAAATACCTGTTAAATTAAATTATTTGACAGTTTAATTCAAAAAGTTAAACTAGCTACTTCTTACTTTGAATAAAATCATTTGACTTTGACTTAAAAAATTACAAACAAATCTGTTAAACAAAGAAGAAGCAAGCATGACACTGATCTCCAGACAAGAGAACTAAAATTGGTTAGCCGAATGGTGTAAGACTAATGGTTTGGCATTTAATATAAAGAAATGAAAATATATAAGGTTCTTACATAAACCTGAACTGATTTCACACACTTATACTATAGACAACATGACTTAAGAGTTAATTTTAATTTGATTTTGACATTCCACATTTATATCGACAAAATTACTATTGAAACGTTTCAAATGCTTGAATTTTTAAAAATTATTGAGAAACTTCAAAAGCCATAGACTATAATTAGATTTTTTTATTAGGCCTTGTTCCGATCTGTTCTTGAACAGAGGTATTTCAAGAGGTATTCAGAGAAGAGAAAGGATCCAAAAATATTTTGAAAAAAAAACTTCAATCTTAGTAGTTTGTTTGTTGTTTAAATTAGTATACAGTTACTTAGATCGCTCCTTTTTACTAGAAAAGTTAAATATAGTTACCACGCGCAAGTAACACTAGGTTCCTATAGTTCTTGCGGTTCCCTCTGCCTACCCTGCAATATGCGGGATAAAGCGTGAAGTTAAAAAAATCACATCTAACCTAATAATAATATTTATATAGTTCTTACTTTTTTACTTAAAAATTTACAAACAAATCTGTTAAATAATAACTAAATAAATAAAAACCAAGAATAACACTGTCCTCCAGACAAAAGTGCTCAAATACGAGTAAATTGGTAGTTTATTTCAAAGGAGACAGTTGTTTGATCAGATTTTGTTACTTAAAATAGTAAACGGTTACTTAGATCGCTCTTTTTTACTAACAAAATAAAACGAAGTTATCGCGTGCAAGTAAATAGGTCTAAATCGATTGAAACTTCAAAGTCCAAGTTATGTCAAAATGGTATTTTGAATAGTATGGCATAAAAAATCGGAGAGTACTATGGTATGGTATTCGCTTAGCTCTGTTCCGTATTTATTATATTTTATAGACTTTAAGTTTGATATCATTATATTTTTTTTCGTAAAATTGACACATATCTGTTAGTTTAACAAGTATTATTTTTTGTAGAAAATAAATTACAGTACTGTCCATAAATTAACAAATACATTACTCAAACTCATTAATCGCAATCAAAATATTTTTTTATTGTCACAGGTAAAAATTTGGTTCCAAAATCGCCGAGCTAAATGGAAACGAGTGAAAGCTGGACTCGCATCAGGCAGCCACAGCAGCAAAACGACCGGAACTAAAATCGTTGTGCCCATCCCTGTACACGTGAATCGATTCGCAGTACGAACGCAGCACCATCAAATGGAAAAACAAAATTTACAATATCGATTAGACAGAACGCAACCTTTATCCGGGAGTTTGTTACAATCGCAAACTTCAGCTTTTCTATCGGCGACGAAAATCGATAATCGACAAGAATCGATATCGTTGGGCAGCACTATCTATGACGCGCGGCTAATGGCGCGCTTTCAAAATGGCCGACACAGCTAATTTGTAAATTGTATTTTTATTAGTGTTTAGATATTTAGTAAGATAATGCCTAAATCTAGTTGTATAGTATTATATATTAAAGATTGTGTGAGATTATAATTTTGGATTTTTATTTATATGTTTTGACAAAAACGTAAGTAAAGATATAAAATTTTAATTAATTTTTTTTTTGTAAAATTGTACTGATGAGAAATAAAAAGAATTAAAAGTTAAACATAATTGACATTTAGAAGAAATGTTTAATAAAAAATATGTAAGTCAACAATTTTTAAATATTTTTGATTTTTTTCCAGTTTGTACTTTAGTATTCATTGTTAACAATGAATTCATTAAAATAATTTTACAAACGATAAATACGACCGTAGAGGACCGTCGTGGCGCAGAGGCGCAACGTCTGCCTGTAACGCGACGGTTACTGGGTTCGATCCCCAGTCGGAGAAGATGGATTTGTCTATTTCCATTTTCTTCGCTCTGTCAAACTAGGCAAAACGCGGCGTTGAGTTCCGCCACTCAAAATGCAATGCCTCGTAAACGGCGGAAAGCGGGGACGGAGGAAAAAAAATTGGAAAATCGATTTTCTTATTTAATTATTTCAGGGCACCTTGATAAGAAGAATAAATGATATAGGTACATCAGCTTAAATTTCCACCTTTTTTCTGTGAAACAAACTACAGAAATAAAAATTGTAAGTTCTCACTTTTTGTCAAATTTAATAAAAGTAGCACAATATATAAAATTTGATTGGATGGGATTTGAACCGGTGTTTTGTGTTTACCGTCAAAACCACTAAGCCATGCGTTCTTCATCGTGCCGTACCATCTATGTGTTTTTTAATTGCATTTTTAATATTTTTCTATACTTAGTCTGGTGTATATAAAAATAAAATTAGAATTGTCAAAAAGTAGGCCATGTAGAATAGCTATGCAGAATGTTTCTAATTACAGAGTGATTGAACACTATATTCTCTAACCTACTCCATATATTTGAAAGTATTAATTTTTTATTTTTTTTTAATTTTTTATCATAAACCGTAACATGTATTTTGATAGATCTATAGCTAATTATAAGTATCTTTAAAAAATAAAATAAAATTATCTTCACGCTTCATCTCACAGTAGGGTAAGCAAAGGGATCCTCAGGAACTTTAGAATTTAGTGTTAAAGCAATTCGTTTCTCACTATCCGCCTTTTGAAGACCTTGCGTGTTGACTGGCGCAACTCAACGCCGCGTTTGCCTAACTAAAATAAAATGGAAATAAAATAATCCATGCTTTCCCTCATGGGAATCGAACTCGGCAACCCTCACCGCCACAAACCTCCACTGCACCTCAAATATAATTTTAAACAACAAATTAAATCAACCATTTAATAAAATTAGATGAATTAAGTTCAAATGTCAAAATGGACATCTGCACTATAGTATAAGGTAATGCGTCATAAAGAAATAAAAACATTAATATATCGTGTACAAGGACCACGCCTACCGATTACCGGGACAATTCCCCACATCTGTCCGTCCGCTAGTCCCACGCCCCGGATTTGCCCGGATTTCTATTATAATTAATTGCCATATTATACGTTTAATACTGGTGTTATTTATGCAATACTTGTTGTAGTATTGTGAATAGCTTAATGTGTTTTGCGGTACAGGCGATGTTATTTTTATTCAAAAATTGTGTTTTTTTTTTTTTAATTTTTGTATCCAACTAGTTCGTAGTAGATTTAGTTAAGGTTGGAGTTTTTATTTGACAGTTGTTTAAAATTATCTTTGGTTGGTGGAAAGCGGAGAGCGGAGAATCTTAGCATTATTAGTTAGGACTAGTGATGTAACGAATGTCATTTTTTTTATCATTCGCGAATGCGAATATTCAGTAAACAAAATAGCACTTTGCATTATAACATTAAAAACCTGAGTATTATCTGGTAAAACTCTTTAGAAGGGATGGAGAATTGATTTTTATTTGTTTAGATTGCATTACATTTTTTTTTTCAAGACATATAATGAAGATTTATAATGTGATTACGAGGCTAAGTTACTGTTAACTGTATTAAAAAACATAAAAAGTAAACAGTTTTTATGTTTTTTAATTACAAAAAACAGTAACTTAGCCTCGTAATTATTCGATTTAGATTTTTATAAGGTTAGGTGTTATCGTCGTCAAATATTTTTTTCAGACATTCGTAAAACATTCGCAGAACTTTTTGCGAATGCGAATGCGAATATTCATTACATCACTAGTTAGGACGTGCTAGTTTTGTTTTTTTTAATATAATGAGATTCTTTTATAAGAAAAAAAAATACAACTAAGAAGATTAGAAGCTTAAAGCAGTTTCTAGGACTTGCATCACTACCAGTGTAGGGTTATGGGGGCCTATCTTTTGAAATATGCATTATTGCTTAGCTCTAGGGTGCAACTTTGGCCTAAAACCCAGTATTATAAAAAAATGTGTCCACTTTACTATAGTTACTATGACTATAGCTAACTTGGCAGGGTAGGCAAAGGGAACTGCAGGAACCATACGAACCTAATGTTAAGACACTCCGTTGCTTAATCCCTGCTTTCTTCGTCCCCGCTTTCCGCCTTTTTTCGAGGCATTGTGTGTTAAGTGGCGGTTTAAAAAAAAACTATTTCTTTATTTATTTAAATTATAAAGCTTAGCATGTCTTACAACTATGACCTTAGTGCTACTTTAATTACAAGCCGCCGCAACATGGTTAGGGACAATGTAATTTAATAGAGAAATTCAAGTAATCAAATACCAAAAAAAAAATTGAAAATAAAATATAGAATGTATATATATGAGAAGAAACTTACAGGGACGTGAAAGCACGGACTAAGCAACGGAGTATCTTAACACTAGGTTCCTATGGTACCTGCAGTTCCCTCTGCCTACCCTGCCATGTGCGGGAAAAAGCGTGAAGAGAAAAAAGAACTACTGAGCAATTCCTGAATTTTACTAAGCGAGAGCCGGACCCGGACCCATCTCATTGTAGGAAGAGGCGTCTAGAGCCACGCTTGGGACTTCCAATCTAAGTGTAGGTTTAAAGGGGCCCCTTTAAAATACATTACGCTCACCTTTACTGTCCGAGCTCCTCTCTCAATCGACACTAAGTTCAAAATGATTCAACTAGTGCTTCTCGGTCTTCTAGAAGTTAATTAGTAATATTTCTAGGCAGGCTGAGGTCTTTTAGCAAATTGTAGTGAGATTTCACTGTTATACCTCTCGCTCCAACTTCTATTGCATACAAATTATCTCTAAACCTTTTCCTGATTAGTTTGTTGGGAATGTACTAGTTTACTTATAATATTATGATTTTGTGAGGAAATTACTTTTCTTTTGGATTGTCAATTTAACTCTATTACTGTCACATTTTCACGTTTCCTAGACTAAATGTCATAAGAAAATATCAAATATAATGCATTGGCAGACAATACAAACACTTTTTGTCGTAATTACCTCAATCATAAAAATTAAATAAAAAAAATGGTTGCCTGTAAAGTGGGTTTTACGGGCGAAAATTTTACGTGACAACGTCTTTTTCTCGGTAGAATATTTATTGATATGATTAATAATTATAATATAAGTTGCACAAATTTTAACTATATAAAATATATTTTGTTTACTAAAACATTGTACATGTGTCAAGTGATACGCGCGGAGGATCGATCATAGTTCGGTGACAGTTGACACATCGTTACGTTACCGGGCGTTACACTTTTTCATATGTGACTCCGAGCCGCAACCTAATTTAAGACGTTGTCACGTCAATAATAATAATAAATACGATATTTATACATATTTTTTAAAATATCATCATATCCACCCTACATTTTATAACAAACAATAAAACGGCCATCTTTCAAATCCATTCGGCGAATGTCAAAGGGCAATCGCATTGTTGATTTTATAGCAAGTTAACAAAAATCAACCTTAGTCCGTTGGATTAAAGTGCAAATTCGAATAACAGAACCATTGAAACCTTCAAACTAAGTTTGCTTAAAAAAGAACTTTAAGCTAAGGTTTTTAAGCTTAAAATTGCTTACAAATAATTGGTTTGCAAAATTACTAATCTCTGTAGATATAGTATTAGAGCTTTAAATAGATTTCAGTCACGCCCACTTGGAAATAGGGTGACTATATATTTAGGATCCGAGGATTTGTGCTGATTTTAAAGCAATTTAAGCATTAAAACCGCATTATGGTGCACCAATATAGCGTTTAAATGTAGACGATTGTGGGTTCGATTCCCATGAATGGAAAATGACTTATTTTCGTTTCTTTGTTCTGCTAACAAGATAAAAAAGGATTTAAAGATTCAATACCTTCAATAGTAAAAAGTGTAGAAAATTTGGGGACTCCTGTATACAGTATACAGAGTGTAGAAATATAATAATTTACTTTAATATTGTGCTCTTATTATGTACTGAACATTTTTAATACGTATCACGTTTGTTTGTCTTTCACGCTTTATTCCGCTTATAGAAGAGAAGCTGAAAAGAAAAAATTAACACGAAGGTATAGTACACCTACTTAGTTAAATTTTCCACTTAGTTTATGTTCTTCCTAAATTATGTAATTTTAAAAACATTGATATATATGTATGTCAAAAATATTAGGCAGGTAGCAAACGTAAAACAAGATTTGATGCAAGCAAAAGACAATACATTATTACAACATATAATGTATGTTTGATTGCTGTAATCTCAGGAACTATTGATTTAAATTGAACGATTCCTTATTATTTATTTATTATTAGCTATAGAGAAGTGAGCAAGTAAGGAGCCTTTATTCAGTCTGGGGACCTTGCAGGATACTTTTTTTATGTCTTCACGCTTCATCCCGCATATGGCTGGGTAGGCAGAGGGAACTGCAGAAACCTAGTGTTATGACACTCCGTTTCCTATTTTCCGCCTTTTCTCGAAACATTATGTGTTGAGTGGCGAAACTCAACGTCACACTTTGCTAAGGTGTCAGTGCAAAGAAAATGGAAATGAAAATCCATCTTCCCCGAGTGCAAATCAAACCCACGAACCGTTGCGTTTACAGGTAGGCCACAACGGTCCGCAATTATATCAGCCTACTTATAATTAAGTAAATTAATTTACTAATGATGAATATATCAAAATATAAACAATTAAAATAAGATCAATAAAAGGCTTTTTTGTATTTTATTTTCTTATAGCTTATATATTTCGGAAGGTCTATAAGCTATCATATCTCGACTATAGTTTCAATACTTCGCGCACAAAAATTGCTGTGTACCAATTATCACCTAAAATTCACAGTACGACATGTGAGATACATATAGATAATAGAAATAACGTTGCAATTATACAATAATGTTTATAATAACAAAAGCAATGCCGGGAGGCGTGGCTAGTTAGCTTAGGGCGCGATGCCTGTAATTGTCCCCTCACTAGCACAATAGACTATTGTTAGTCAATCCAAGTTAACGCTTGCCAGTTTTGCTTGTGAAAATTAATTTTAGTGATGGACTTGGTATTGTTAATCGTTTCTTTTTTTTTTTTTTTTTTTTTTAATATTTTATATTTATTGGAAATGTTAGTAGTGAGTTTGATTATATAGATAGATATTGTGGGTTCGATTCCCATGAGGAGAATGGTTTGTTTTATTTCCGTTTTCTTTACTTTGACAACTATGCAGAACGCGGCGTTGAGTTCCGTCACTCAATTTGCAATATCTCTATGAGGTGTAAAGTGGGAAACGGAGTGTCTAAGCACTAGGTTTCTGTAGTTCCATCTGTCTATCCTGCTATGAGCGATATAAAGCGTGAAGCTAAAAAAAATATGATAAAAGAAATAGGTATCCACTAGTAAATTCCATTCTATTTTATAAATGTTTAAAAGTAAATTTAAAAAATTAGTCAATAACAAGTAATTATTTGAAATTCAGCAGTGTTTTTTTTTTTCAGAGAATTTTAATATTTACAAGGGGATCAAAAAATCAAACATGGTTTTTTAAAACCTTCACATTTTCATAGTATTTTATTTTATAAACTAAAAAAAATAATTGGTTTTTAAGTATTGATTTAAGTAGGACCGTCGTGGCGCAGAGGCGTAAGCGTCTGCCTGTAAACACGACTGGTTTGTGGGTTCGATTCCCACTCGGGGAAGATGGATTTTTTTATTCCATTTTCTTTACTCTGGAAACTAGGTAAAGCGCGGCATTGAGTTTCGCCACTCAACACGCAATGCGTCGGAAAAGGCGGAAAGCGGGAACGGAGAAAACAGGGACAGGAACAGAGTGTCTTAACAATAGGTTCCACGGTTCCTGCAGTTCCCTCTGCCTACCCTGCCATGTGCGGGATAAAAGCGTGAATGACCCAAGTCCCCCCGTTAATTAGAGTAGGGGCACCCAACCTCTTCTTGACTAAGAACCACTTTTTACTTACTAGTATCAAAAGGAACTAGGATATAGGAAAAAAAAAATCATTTTATATTTTTATGATTTTTGAAGTGTTAATCTACACTGAGGATAGGAAACATAATTAAAGAAAACATATAAATTTTTTTTTTGACCCCATCGGGCCTCGAACCTGCGCACTCTTGCGAACCGTGGTACGGTTGAACGCATGCTGAGTGGTGAGGGCTCTTGCACGGTTCCCCAAAGGGCTCGGGTTCCAGTCCCGCAGCGTTCAAAAATTTTTATGTGCTTTCTTATAAATTCCTTTTAAATAAATTTAGTGAAATTGAATTGAAGTGAAACTTTAGTCAAAGCGAATACTGCTGTACATTCTGCGAAATAATAAAATCACGGCTTTTTATTTGGTATCTGTGGACGGTTGGGAACCATTGGACTGTAGAAAGTTACCAAATAATTATTACTTATAATTTATTATCTACATATAGTACAAATTATTAATAATTCTTGTGTATATATAAATGTGTAAATATGGCCGCGGGACTGGTGCAAAAATGAATTAAATTCCCGCTCGTATTCATTCAGTTCCATTAAACAAAACTTAATGTATCTTATTCTGCCGGAGAATGGAGAATACAGAGAATCTTAGCACTAACTTCTCTACCTACCCTGTGACATGTGTGATAAAACTAGAAATTAAAATAAAATAATAATAATAATAAATCCTACCCATCAATTGTCGTGACGTCATAATGTTTCAAGCGAAGCCGAGAAAGCGTGTTAAATACATTTTCGTGTCATATTTGCTATGCTATATCCGAATGCGCCACTCGAGAGGGTTGGTCACTGTAGTGATGTGTTGATATCGATAGTTTTTATTCAATTAAAATAATATACATCGTATAAAAATTATAATTGTTTATTATACATAGATATTTTTTGTGTGTAGACTTTGGTGGAATAATAATATATAAGCAATATTTTCTACTCTATAATATCATAAATGGCGGCTTTAAGTTATATAAGTCAATATAAGATATATTAGGAAAATCATTATAAAGTTAAGAAGAGGTTTCATCATATAAATAACAAAATATTAAAACTGTATATCTATACGTACAAAGAAAATGAAGATATTAAAAATCTTAATTACTGCTACTTATATGCTTATTTAATAAAATTTTATCATTAAGAGAAACAATCAAAGCAAGAACATGATATAAGGCATAATTTAATTTAGAGCAAGAGATTGAAGTAGAAGGACCATCGACCAGGCCATTAAGGCCACATTAAACTATAGAATAGTGGATGTTAAAATTCTGCAATTATTTGGAGATGTCAATCTCAACTGTAAACTGTAGTATGAGAAGATCATAATAGATCAACAATGGTCGCAGAGGCACTGGGGTGTAGGACCCTGCTTAGCGTCAACTGGGAAGAAGATGAAAGAATATTGTGGTGCTTTGTGTGTCTGGTGATGTTGACGGAAGACCCTGGATTACAGTTACCCAGTGACTGATGATAAAAAATTTAATATTATTTTTCTGTATCGATTAATGAGAAGTACATCACTATGTTGTAAAGGAACAACCCAAGCATAAAATTCATGCTACTGTCGGCTTCCCTCGCGAATCTGACAAACATCCCCATGGGACTTTCCATAGATCCACATACAGATATATATTTAATTCTTATTACTTTTCGTTAATCAAACCTTTATTATGATATGATGATGGATTTAAATACAAATAAAGGAAAATAACCAAAATTGATAAGTTACACACTTAAAAAACCCATTATTATTTTATATACGTTGTATTTTGCATTCAAAACTCATCTCAGTTGATGTCAAATGATGTCACGTAAATCGTCGAGTAAATCATCATCATCTTATCAGACCTTAACTGCTGGACAAAGGGCTGTTCTAAGCCGACCTTATTTATTAGACTCCGGCGACCTTCTCCAGGTCTTCATTCTCAATTTTCTGTTCCAATTACCAGCAGTTCTGCGAGCTATGGATTCTGCTCCCTGTCACTTAAGTTCCACAACTTTAAGAGTTATGTAAGTTTACTTTTGTTCTTCTGAGGATCTCCATATTTTTTGATTCGATCTGAGGAAAGAAATCGATTCATGGAAACTTCTAGCATATCCCAATTTATTATCTCGAATGAGAATCAAACCCAAATGTGTTAGAAAAATATTCGAATTTTTATATTTTTTTATAGCTCTATACATTATATATTTGTAACAAAAGAGTTACAAAAGATTTTATCACAGTAAGTTTTGTGTACTGAAGTGCACAAAACTTACTGTATATTTAAATGTGTATATGAAAATGACTATAGGCACATATATGTCGACAAATAGTAATAAATAAACAAATGTCGAACTAAACGTTTTAGCAGCTCGTTTTTGGTGACAGTCGCCAAGATTTGGAACGACCTGCCTGCGTCTATTTTTCCTGATAAGTTTAACCCTGGAGCCTTTAAGAGTAGAGTGAACAGGTTTCTACTGGACGGGCGTGTACCACCTTCGTCTTCATCTACACTTTCCATCAGGTGAGATGGGAGACAAACGCCTGTTCCATTACAACTATAAAAAAAAATATATATATATATATACCTATATTATAATTTTATAATGGTTATGTGAGACATACTTCCCTGTGCTTGTAATGAAAGCTATAAAGTAGAAGCAAATAAAATATTAAAAAAAAAAACAATTACTGGCAACGACACCAAAAATAACAGATTATAAATATTAATGCTTTGCTTGGAGGACCGTTGTAACGTAGATGTGAAGCGTCTGCCTGTACAGAAGGTTTGTGTGGATTTGATTCCCACTTGGGGAAGATGGATTTTTTCTATTTTCTCTGGTAATTTGGTAAAGCGCAGCGTTGATTTCGCTTCCGCCACTCAACACGCAATGCCTCGATAAAAGGCGGGAATCGGTGACGGAGAAAGCAGAGACGATGCAACGGAATGTCTTAACACTAGATTTCTATGGTTCCTGCAGTTCCCTCTCTCCTGCAACATAAAGTGTTACTTATAGTAATTAATATAGTTTACGCTTTTTTTATTTATTTATTTTTTGACACACGGAACCTAAAAAGTAACAATATCGTCACAACGACCCCTAGAAACACCTAAAAATAATTTATTTATAAATCACTCCGACCACCTAGCTATCGAAATATAGAATCGCATAAATATATCTAAGTTTAAGTTATTACACCACGCTGTCCATCAATTGTGTCATCGCTGCAGTACGTGATGCATTATGCTGTGGAATATTTAATTTATGAGGCCTTTCCGACCCATATCTGTGATAGGAAAGCGTTTCTACTTGGTAATAGGGTCGATGTCTTTTTGAGGTTATTTTTTGAGGCACACTACATGTGATGTTCGAGAGAGATATTTGTGTAATTGGATTTTTTTTTGAGTTATAGATAAGAAAATTGTACAGAACCCATTGTGAGTGAGTATTATTCGCAATTGACCGATATTTTTTTATTTATGTTTTTTCATACAATATAAATTTATTTTTATAATATAAAGACCAAATGAGACATATGCACACTCTTCGCAACCTTTGAGCTAAAGTTAAAAGCCTAGAGTTAAAAGCTTGAGGGTTCGATTCTTTAAAATTAAAATTAGTCTAGTCTAATTCATTTTTTTTTAGCTTCACGCTTTATTCCGCACACGGCAGGGTAGGCAGAGGGAACCGCAGGGACACTACGTTGCTTAGTCCCTGCTTTCTCCGTCCCCGCTTTCCGCCTTTATCGAGGCATTGCGTGTTGAGTGGCGGAACTTAACGCCGCGCTTTGCCTTGTTGCCAGAGCGAAGAAAATGGAAATAGAAAAATCCATCTTCCCCGAGTAGGAATCGAACCCACAAACCGTCGCGTTACAGGCGGACGTTGCGCCTCTGCGCCACGACGGTCCTCGCGATGGTCCTAATTCATATTATTTCAAAATATTGTCTAATCAAACCACAGGTGAACTAATTTTAAAAGTTATCTTTGGAAAGCATTAAGGAAGTGAGTTAAAAAAATAAAATAGGGTTGATCCAGATAAAATTTTAAATTAAAAAACAAAAAAAATCACAGAAATCTCGTACTTATTATTCTTGTTTATTATAAACTGTAGCTTGTTTGTGATTCTGATGAATGAGTATAAACTATACTATTTTTTTTGTTTTCACGCTTTATCCCGCAAATGGCAGGGTAGGCAGAGGGAATTGTAGGATCCATATGAACCTAGTGTTAAGATATTCCATTGCTTAGTTCCTGCTTTCTCAGTCTCCGCTTTCCGCCTTTTTCGAGGCATTGTGTGTTGTGTGCTTACGCCTCTGTGCCACGACGGTCCTCAGCTATACAAATAAAAGTTGGAAATCTTGTTTTGTTAAAAGTTTGAATTTTTGACACTGACAAAAACGCGCGTAAATATTTTTAAAGCAAATCCAATTGGCTAACGTATAGAATTGGGTAAATCGATTATCAATTGAACTGTTCAAGTTCAAACATCGGTTTTTAACCAATCCGCCTTTTCGAGATCTTTAAAACAGTATCAAAAGTAAAATTCTAGGTCAGAAACTATCTTCTCTAAGTGTGCGCAATTAAAACGCTTCCACAAATAATATATAATGATGATGATGATGATAATAGTGACTTCTTCAAGGTTTCATCTAAATCTGTTTATTGGTTTTTGCGTAAAACTAGTACAAACATACATTCATACAATTTTATTCTAAACAACCAACAACAACTGCATTTATCCCGCATATTGCAGGGTAGGCGGAGGAAAGTGCAGGAACCATATGAACTTAGTGTTAAGATACTCCGTTTCTTAGTCTCTGCTTTCTCCGTCCCTGCTTTCTGCCTTTTTCGAGGCATCGAGCCGCTTTGCCTGGTTGCCAAAGCGAAGAAAATGGAAATAGAAAAATCCATCTTCCCCGAGTGGGAATCGAACCCTCAAACCGTCGACAGGCAGACGCTTACGCCTCAGCGCCACTACGGTAATCAAAACAGACGGTCTTCTAATATGTCACCCTTTATTTTTAAATTACTATGCATTTTAAACACTTTCATGAATCGCGACGTCAATAATTTGTATATAAAATATATTAATACATTAAACTTTTTGTGAGATGGCGCCGGTCGCTTTTTTTTTAACACCTTATTGTTTTATTTTTTTCTGTGATGGAATCCGGCGGATTTGGTAATGTTTTTACTTATTTCTATGACCTTTTTCTAAACTGTGGCGCCATTGGCACGTGACTAGAGAAATAATAGAATGAAAGAGCTTCGCGCTTAATCCCATATTTGTAGGATGGTAAAACTCAACTTCGCGCTTCTTCTTAATATATATATCAAAATAATCGATTCTCTACGAGTGGGAATCGATTAAATTTACAGTCATACGATGTCTCGCTGCGACACTGAATTCGCAAAATGGACAAAATCTAGTAAATTTATCATAAAATCTTTTATGAGGTTTAGTTACTTTTAAATCTTCACCCTTTATCCTGTACATAGCAGGGTAGACATAAGGAATTGTAGGAACCGTAGGAATCTAGTGTTAAGACACTCTGCCGTTTGCAGGGATTGCGTGTTGAGTGGCGGAACTCAACGCCGCGCTTTGCCTAGTTGCCGGAGCAAAGACAATGGAAATAGAAAAATCCATCTTCCCCTCGCGGGAATCGAACCCACAAACGATGGTCCTCAATAGTTACTTTTATTTACATTATTAATCATTTTTTTATTAAGACTTAGCACTAATCACGTTTTCTGCATTCAACATGACATTGACACACTTCGTGATCAAATGGCACGCTCAAAATTCTGAAGCGCTTAAAGGCTGTATAAAATAATAATTACAAAAATATATATTATTAAATATTTGTACAAAAAAAAATATATTTTTTAGGTTATCTGTGATGCTCTTATAAATTTACCTTATATACACACACCTTTCTATTGTAATGTTCTTATTTCCTGCTAAATTTCTTAACGAAAATCGATATTCTATATCACAATTTAAAAAAGTTGTGAAATAACGTTTGTGTGTTAAAGGTTATTACCAAATTAATGATTTTATAAATGATAACACGCCTTGGGAATGAAATGCTCGCTCCAGTCTAGTTCAAGAGTATCGTTGTAATAATAAGAATTGTAAATATCTAGAAAACTAAAAAAATAAACAAATTAAGTCCCGCTGAGTTTCTTACGCTGGTTCTTCTCATATCAGATCTGAGGCATTAACTTTAGCGAACCGGTGGTGAATTAAATTAATTATTATTTGACGTTCAAAAAATAAAGCTTGTACTTCTTATTTTGAATAAAATTGTTTTGACTTTGACTTTGATATAACATCTAGTTATTAATTTAAGCTAAATACTTTCTTCTCCAGAACATAGATGAATTTCAATTTTGAAAATATCCTTGACATACAGACAATCACATAGTCAGACAGACAAAGAAACCATACAAAAAAATCCGTATGTTCTTATATATGTATGTATATATTTTTTAAAATTTCCAAGTCCTTGAATCATTTTCCACTTAACCACATCAGTCATTAACCGCTTGCAATGAACTTAATATGCATTACGATGCACGCATAAACAAAAACGATTTAAATAACTCTGACAGAGCTAATAAAGCAATCATTGTAATTTTATTTTATATTCTGTATACGAATATATCGTCGTTTGAAGCGCCGATGGCCCTATTTCTTTTACGCAGTACCGCCGTCCACGCTTTCGAGGAAAAATCATGGACTGAATTATGTGTATCGATTGTCTATTATCTGTGGCCGTTTGACGTAGCGGCTTTTTTAGTCTGTGGTGTTTACGTCATGTCCTATGTAGAATTTTACTTAGGTAATAATTAAATAATTGAAAAATATGATTAGTATTTTAGCCCTTTTTATTGTATTAGAAGGCTTTTATTGTATAAAATAACACAAATAGTTGATTTTTGTTTTAATTAAGTAGTTTTTTTTTTACGTAAAAAACATGAAGACTTCCCCTGAAAGCCTGTAAGAAGAGGTTAATGACAGTTTATGAGGCGGAAGAGGTATGTAGGGACCGCAGCGTTTGGGGCTCCGTTCTCTCTGACTACCCTAGGGATAGAACGTAGAGCTATGTATTTATATATTTTTTTATATTCTCCAACAAATCACTTGGTTATTATTATTAGACATTAAAGTAATATGTCAATAGAATTTTATGACAACAGGGAAGACAGACGAACAGACGGACATCAAATATATAAAAAAAAACATATCACAGTAGGTTTTCTTCTGCCTTCCCTAAAATCTTTTGAAACTAAAGCTAACCTATAAAAATCTATACTCATTTCAATTTTCTCACCAATATCTATTAAAGATTCTGTCATGGTGCAGAGATCAGACGCTTTAACTGTAAATAGACGGTTGCGGGTTCGATTCCCTATTGATAAATGATTCATTTCCTGTGAGAAAAACATGGTAAAAAGCGGCGTTTAGTTCCGCCTGTAAATACACTAATATCTCAAAATTTTACGATGCGTAGAGAACGGAGTGTCTTAACACTTCTATTCTACTATACGCTCGATATAGCGTGAAGTTATTTTTTTAATTTCCATTACAACATACTATTAAATACGAATGATCTATTTAAAATGATCAATATGTCCGTCCGTCCATGTCATATGCTAATGCAATAATTGGAAACGTTCGGAGCTTCAAAGAGGCAATATTACGTGCCTTTTGCTGATATGTCGATATCTGTTCATGGAATTGTGAATTTCCATTGTATCACATATTGTTTATTTTTGAGCCGACTTTCGTTATAGATGAACAATTATTCTGTAGGTAGGTAGGTACATGGGCGTAGGTTTTCTGTGCCCACCCCAAGATAGGCTGGTGCCCAAAAAAAATAAAAAAAAATAGCTAAAATCGATAGTGAAAAGTATTAGTCTTTGTATAGGACATCATTTTTAATGTGATTTCGCTACGTATTTATAAATATTATGTTATTAATATAATTATTATGGTATAATTAATATTGAAGAAAGCATAACTTCAAGGTCTGAGCACTTGTAAGTTGTCCATGAGAAGCAGATTCGATTCTCAAATGTTTCTTTATGTATGTTGAACCAATTTTTACGAAAAAGGCTCTTAAGGACAGTGAAAGATTCACTTAATGATAGAAAAGTTTTGGAGTTTATACATATATTATATTTTTATTCCAAGATTTACTCCCAGATGAAATACTTGCATAAATATTCTATTTTTCAGTAGCAAAGTTATTTTAAAGTGGAAAAATAAAGATACGTAGGATCGTCGTGGCGCAGAGGCGCAACGTCCTACCTGTAACGCGACTGGTTTCTGGGTTCGATCCACAGTCGGGGAAGGTGGATTTTTCTATTTTCTATTTTCTTCGCTCTGGCAAACTAGGGAAAGCGCGGCATTGAGTTCCGCCACTCAACAACCAATGTCTCGACAACGGCGGAAAGCGGGGACGGAGAAAAGCAGAGACTAAGCAACGGAGTGTCTTAACACTAGGTTCGTATGGTCCCTGCAGTAAGCAGTTCCCTCTACCTACCCTGCTTGTCGTGTTTCCTCAGTTGTTTACTTGCCATATTATTACCTTATATAACTGTTTTTTAATTAATTTGTTACACTAATAATTTCTTAATAATATTTTAAAATTAACATAGCAAATATTAAATTATTTTATTTCATATACATGACTCATATCATAAGAAGCTTCTGAACCGGTAGTAGCTTCCTGTCGGACTTACAATACGATCTGTATTGTCTACGTTTCAATCAATGAATGGTTAATTAAAAATACTTCGTAAAAAACTGTCTAGTAGAGAGATTTGTGGGTTCGATTCCCATGAGGGAAGGATATTTTATCTCCATTTTCTTCGCTAAGAAACTAGACAAGCGCGGCGTTGAGTTCCGCCACTCAATGCATCGAAAAAAGTCAAGCGCGGGGACAGAGAAAGCAGGGACTAAGCAACGAAGTGTCTTAACACTAGGTTCTCACAGTTCCTGCGGCTCCCTCTGCCTACGTTGCTATAAACGAGATAAAGTGTTTGGTTAAAAAAATAAGAGTACATATTGAGACTTTTAACTTTTACTTATGTTATCAAAAATGATTTTTCTTTCGTAATTATATTGGATATACTTACTAGATTATAATTTTTTTTATGGCATTTATTCTATATATGTCATAGAGCTGAGCTGATCTCTCAGTTCTACGTCAGGTCACGTGTCAAAGTTATTATGTAAAACATACACGACGCCATTTTGTAAACTTTTACGACCTATAAATACAGATAATAAAATATTTTGGCCAAGTGAGCAATTCACACGTAGAAGGAGTACTTTTTATTAATTTATTTTTTGTCTTCACGCTTTATCCCGTGCATGGCAGGGTAGGCAGAGGGATCTGCAGGAACCATACGAACCTAGGGTTAAGACATTCCGTTGCTTAGTCCCTGATCTCTCCGTCCCTACTTTCCACCTTTTTCGAGGCATTGCGTGTTGAGTGGCGGAACTCAACGCTACGCTTTGCCTAGTTTTCAGGGCAAGGAGAACTTCTCTGTAAGTTTCTATTTTACCTTATATTGTTATATTACCTAATTTTTATTTGTGTTTATGATTTGGATATAAAATGTAGGTATTTGTTTTTTTTTGTAGCTTCACGCTTTATCCCGCACATGGCAGAGTAGGCAGAGGGAACTGCAGGAACCATATGAACCTAGTGTTAAGACACCCCGTTGCTTAGTCCCTACTTTTTCCGTACCCTCTTTCCGCCTTGTTCGAAGCACTGCGCGTTGAGTGGCGGAACTCAACGCCGTGCTTTGCTTAGTTTCCAGAGCGAAGAAAATGGAAATAGAAAAATCCATCTTCCCCGAATGGGAATCGAACCCACAAACCATCGCGTGTACAGGCAGACGCTTACGCCTCCGTGTAACGATGGTCATCGGGTCCTCTTAGGTATTTGTATGGGTTTATTTTTTATTTTTTGACATTTAATTTATAGCTAGCTGGTAGCTGTGATATCTGCTTAGTTTCGATATGTTTTACTTACTTTCTTACCTAAAAAAAAAATACCGTGTGTTGCCTAAAGTATCTTATCGTAAAGGCAAAATGTATGAATAATAAATCAATTATTAATACTATTATTATTATTATTTTCATGCGTGTGAAGTAGCAGAGCTAAGAAACGAATATACATAATTAACATAAATCTCGCTACGATTTTAATATCTCAAAAAAAAAAAACAAAAAAGTCACGTGTCAAACTTATTATGTAAAACCTGCACGACGCCATTTTGTAAAATTTTACGACCTATAAATACAGATAATAAAATTTTTGCTACTGTTGAATTAGACATTAATAAAAAGCATTACCTGTTAGGCTTTGGCGTGAAAAAACGCATCCTTTCCTTTTTTTAACAACATTTTTATGTCCTTGACGTTTTAGTTAAAGTCGCCATTATTTTATTATCACTTAAATATTTTATGTATTCATTATTTTTTTAAATATATTATTATTATAACTTCTATTAATTTTTGGCACCAACTTTTTTGGTTACATTATTTATTTTTAATCTCTAATTCTGTCAAGAAAATACCTACGAATTTAAGCTTAAAGTACAAGTGTCAAATAATAAAATGTCTTTCAGGACTTTTTAGCTACGATTCCACTGATATTGTGAAATATAAAATAACTTCGATATATCACAATAAATTGAACGCATTGCATGCATTATATTGAACCTACGTAGTTAAACTGTCTAAATCTGACATTAAGTTCCGGAGATCAGCGATTTCAACTAAACAAACACTCCTCTTTTTTAGCTTCACGCTTTATCCTGCATGTAGCAAAGCTGGCAAAGGGAACCACAGGAACTTAGTGTTAAGACACTCTGTTCCCCGCTGCTCCTTCTTTCGAGTCATGGCGTGTCGAGTAATGAATCTTAACGTCACACTTGCCTAGTTGCCAGAGTGAAAAAAACGAATATGAAAAAAATAATTATCTCCGAGTGGGAATCGAACCCACAAGCCGTCGCGTTTACCGCCACGACGGTCCTCAATATATAAGCTTATTGTTTATATATATATATATATATATATATATATATATATATATATATATATATATATATATATATATATATATATATATATATATATATATATATATATATATATATATATATATATATATATATATATATAGATATATAATATTTAATTGCATATGAGACGAATGCAGGTACGCGTCTGTCGGCGGTATAAAGATTGCGTGCGTCGTATGTTGATGTATGCGTGCTTAATTGTCCTCCTCCGTCATACAGCGGCTTTATTGACCGGTTAGCTGTAACAAGTCTACTTGATAAACTATATTGAGAATGTACAAGTAATTGTTGTTAGATAAAATATCGGTGAAGTGAGAGTGGATCTCGTGAATAAATGGTTCCGTATGTATTTTATGAATTATATGTGGACAGAATGTATAATGTTAATAATTTGTGCGTGTAAGCTATTACTGTGGATATAAATTTGTAACGTTTTTTTTTAATAATAAACGCGCACATTTTTATTTATCTTAACGGATCTTTTCTAATGCAGATAGAGAACTTCACAGCTTTGTCCCGCTCCATTTACCGCTTTCCACCTCTTCAAGCGTTGCTTATTTGCCAAAACGAAGAAAAAAATCCATGCTCCCATCATGGGAATAGAACCACAAACCGTCGCGTATAGGGCAGGTATCGCGAACAGACAGGCGCCTACGCTTCTGGGCCAGGACAGTACTCAGGGTCCTACTTGTTAGTACCATAATTCGGTGAATTGCATATAAAATTTACATAAATTATGCATAAACGCTTATAACTTTTGACTTCCAAGTTTGATTTTGACTATGTTTCTAGAGTTTATCGGCTTGTATATTTGATATTAATTTTAGCTAACTTCCTCTACAATAGTCCACTTAATATAGTCTTGACATGCGACCATATAGATAGACAAACTAATAACAAAAGCGATAGCGGCTTTTTTGAGGTACCATTTATGGTAACCCTAATACATACATACCTATATAATTTCAAGCTTTATCCCTAGCGGGGTAGTCAGAGAGAACGGAGCGCCAAACGCTGCGGTCTCTGCATACCTCTCCCGCCTCGCCCACTGTCATTAACCTCTTCATACATACTCTTCGGGGAGTCCTCATGCTTTTTACCTAACCTTCCTCCAGTATCTTCCATATTGTGCTTTGAAAAGTCAACCTAGGTGTACCACCTTTTCAAACATTAACTCATCTTGTTAAGTTTCAGATAGTAAACTGGTAGTTAAAATTATCAGCTAGAAAATGGCTGGTACTTTAAACAAATTTTTAACTATTAGATATTTCTATCTGAGACAGTTCAACTAAAGTTGGTTGTTAATCTGTCAGACAAGAATCATATATCCTATATGGAACTTTATCAACAAGTGATGTAACCAGGCTTTAGAATTTTCCTTTTGCTATTTACTAACTGACTCAACGTCTGCCTGTAACGCGACGGTTTCTGGGTTCCATCCCCAGTTGGGGAAGATGGATTATTCTATTTCCATTTTCTTCGCTCTGGTAAACTAGGCAAAGCGCGGCGTTGAGTTCCGCCACTCAACACGCAATGCCTCGAAAACGGCGGAAAGCGGGGACGAAGAAAGCAGGGGCTAAGCAACAGAGTGTCTTAATACTAGGTTCGTATGGTCCCTGCAGTTCCCTCTGCCTAACATGCCATGTACGGGATAAAGCGTGAAGCTAAAAAAAAATTGATTGTTCTTTAATATCAACTAACTTTCTATTTTTTCCTTATTTTGACAAGCTAAGTACTTCTTCTCCTTATTTATGGCGTTCCGAGCGTGCCACAATTCATTCGCCAATGTCACGTTGTATGGAGAACACACCAAGGAGAATGTACGGTGAAAAGAAGATAGCATGACCCAGCGGAGGAATACAAGCAAGTTTAAGTATGACTTATATTTGTTTCGTTGACGCGTTGCCATAGCAACGTGTACGTCACGTCATACACAAGTGTCAACTGTCAAACATACGGCAGTGTGTGTGTGATGTTGTATTTAGTGATTTAATGCACTTTATAAGTATTATTATTGAACAATGTCCTACAGGTGAATTTTAACTGTACCGAATGTCACACTTTTCCATCAAAGTTTTTGCACTACGCTATTTAAAAATTATTTTAAAGCAAGAACGAAGGCTTTCTTCTCATATCCTCTTTTCCTGACCTAAGTTAATTTTCGTCTCTTATATGATGTCCTTCTAAAAGAATTCAGTTGTATATATTAATGTTTGTGCGTTATTTATTATTAAATGTCATAATATACAATTAATATCTTTTTATTTTTTTTAGCTTCACGCTTTTATCCCGCACATGGCAGGGTAGGCAGAGGGAACTGCAGGAACCATATGAACCTAGTGTTACTAGATTCCGTTACTTCGTTCCTGCTTTCTCTGTCTCCGTACATAAAATATATATATTTTGTGAATCTACATTGTCCTCATTTATTCTCCATTTTCTTCAAATATTGGCTACGAAAATTGTTCTCAATTGTGCTCGTAATGCTGTAATATGTTTATATCGAATTTCAACACCGTTTTTTAACACTGTTGTCTTAAGCGGGATAAAGCGTGAAGCTGTGTATATAATACAGTATGAAATATGGCTTTATGCTCAATAGAAATTTTGACTACCTAGTCAATATTTGAACCTAGAACTGTCGTGTATAGTAAAACAATCTGGTACCAAAATTTCATTGATATTTTTTTTGAAATGTAATCGACACGACTCTTCGTGTCTTGGTCGGTACCCTATTTTAGCTTACACTATATGTTCTTATCATAAATATTAATTATATTAATATTAATACATACCGCCACTCAATATGCCTCGAAAAAGACGAAAAACGGAGATGGAGTAAGCAGGGATTAAGCAACGGAGTGTCTCAACACTGGGTTCCTATGGTTCCTGCAGTTTCCTCTGCCTACCCTGTCGTGCACGGGATAAAAAAGCTAAAAAAAAATAATTAATAATATGTACTTCATTGATATTCATAGTATTGAATTCTCGGTGCATCACAGCTTTATGTCCTTCCAATAACTTTATAATTGTATATTTATAAGTCGTAAAAAAGTCACCGATACTTCGGTAATCCTACAGATTTGGTTAACCGCGTGCCATCACGGCTTGTAGCGACAGCAAAAAAAATATTCTGCCTACTAAAATTATAACTAAAAGAACGTTAAACATTTAGGGGGAATCTAGTGTTAAAACTCTCCGTTCTCCACATTCTAATCAAGTTTTGAGATATTGTGTAAAGAGTGGCGGTATACAACGTGTTATAGTGAGTTAGTTAGTGAAATAGTTCATTACCTGCTCGAAATTTTCATTTTTTTCGCTTTGGCAACAAGGCAACGTGCGGTGTTGCCACAAAACGACGGTGAACAGAGAATTTTAACACCAACTTTCTACGGTTCCTGCGGTTCCCTCACATTTTTTATGTGGGATTAAGCGTGAAGCTATCCCGCATATAGCAAGGTATGTGAGGGAATCTCCTTAAAAATATCGCTATATATTATTACTTCTTTGCCCGCTGTCGCTACATAAGGGCGCCTCCGTCCGGTGCCCTCTCCGCGGCGTGAACAAATCTCTTTATTATGTAAATCGTCTTTGTATTGTGTACGGTCGGAGCGGAAATTATTATATATCAATTGAATATTTCGGATGTTTAAAAATCAATTCCAACGCCATTAAAACTTTAATGAGGTTGCCTGTACTTTGTTGGATGCAGTTAGTTGTTATGTCATTGAATAGGTTGTTAACTTGTCAGTTTTGTCTTAAGTAATTTGTATTGGATTTAGTTCAGTCCGGTCCGGTCCAGTCCAGTCCAATCCAGTCCAGTCCAGTATATTACAGTTGAGAATGAACTCTATTTCACGAGTATTATTGTCACTTGCAAGAATTGTTGAATAGTATATTTTTGGTAAAAAAATTGGGAAAGTCTCAGTGAGTTTCTTGCGCCGGTACATCTGAGGTCTGAGGCATTAACTTTAGCGAACTGGTGGTAAATTCAATTAAAATATTTGACGTTTCAAAATGAAGCATGTAACTTCTTATTTTGAATAAAATTATTTGATTTTGACTTTTGACTTTGGTGTACCGAGCTAGTTAAGTTAAATTCATATGGGTAATGTCACGTTGTATAGTGCGAAAGGACACTAGATGTCCTTTTAGAAGGCTGTGTTGCAACTAGTTGCAACACAGCCTTCATATGCACTAGACGATATCTAAACACTTTTTTTACCTTCACGCTTTATCCCGCGCATGGCAGGGTAGGCAGAGGGAACCACATAAACCGTGGGAACCTAGTGTTAAGACACTCCGTTGCTTTCTCCGTCCCCGCTTTCCGCCTTTTTCGAGGCATCGCGTGTTGAGTAGCGGGACTCAACGCCGCGCTTTGCCTTAACACTTTTTAGGGATAGTAAAGTAAGAAATTTTTATTTGTTAAGAGAACAAAATTTTGAAAGTATCAAAAAGCGCATGAAAAAATTCTCATACATAAAACAGGGACAAAAGAAACTTAGTATTTAACATTTTAAACCTTCCACCCAAATTTCAAGACATCAGAATCGAACCCACTACCTTCACGTAGTATAATCGAGTAATATATAACACGGCAACACCAATTATGACCCATATTTGAGCAATCATCCGGTAAAGACGCCATAAGAGACGTTTCATCGATCATAAAATAATAATTGAAAATAATTAGCCATCCATATTATTGTTATGACAAATTAGACCGAAACAATGTCAGCCATTTATGGCGGCAAATGAATTCAAAATGGCCGACAATTATCTGTCAAACGGTGTTCTGAATAAATTCGTACAGCCTAGCTGTAAATTATTATTATTGATTAATATAAACTATAATATGGAGGTGCAGTATGTGGGTTCGATTCTCGGGAAAAATAATTATTTTTATTTTCTTCGCTGTGGTAAGGAGAAAAACCGGCGTTGAGTTCCGCAACTTACCACGCAGTGGGTTACAAAGGTCGAAATAAAAAAGTCTCTTGTTTCTTTATGCTTACCTCCTATATTATGTTTTTATGTGCCGTATTTAAATAATGTGGTATTTTTAAATTTAATTGTGGCTGTACACATTTCGATTGTATGCAAAAATCAAGAGTGCATAGTTTGATTGGCGTCATTACTAAAAGGTAGTGTACAATATTTTATTTCCTTGTCATAAATATATATTTTAAACAGCTTCACGCGTGCTCTTCCGTAAAGCAGGGTAGATAGGGAGATCATAGAGTTAAGTCACTGTGTTTTATACTTTCCATAGAAATTTCTAGAAAATAAATCACTCCTTTATACTCCGATCGAAACGAGAGTGTTTATAATCAAAGTTGTTGTCACTTTCAACGGTCGGTTCTTAATATAATTTAATTTAATACTTTTAATTTAAATTGAATAAGCACAGATAATAAATTTTATTTTACTTTGTATAATAGATTAAAAAATATAGTAAATCCGTCAGTTATAAGTAATTACTTACTATCTATCGGGTATCGAACATAAGAAAAAAATCAGTTTGAACTAGAAGTTCCTGAGACTGATCAAATAACTAATCTGTTATTTTTTTAACTTTTTATGTTTTTTTTCTTCAAAGAACAAAAGAAAATTATATCTTAAAAAGTTTGAACTTGTTCCTTATTCTTAGTATGAAATAACATTAAAAAAAAACACCAAAAACTAAATATCCCTAAAAATGGTACTATTAGTAGTAGTACAGTGGTACCACCTACCACCTACCACCTACCGCGCCACACCGACGGTGGCACGATTAGTTTCACATTATATATATAATAAAAAAAAATTAAACATTCTACCAACTATACCGCGTATCGATATTAAAACGTAATGTGCGACCGCTTTAAGCATTCCACGTGCATAATGAATCGATATTCTTTGAAACAATTCCAACAGTTAACGGATATTTTTATTGCATTTATATTTATATGTCATATTATTATATTGCTATGACTCATATATACATACCTATATATATATGTATATGTTTTAAAGTACCAAATGTATATCCATTGTATATATTTGGCAGTAGCAAGCCGCGGCGTTGAGTTCCGCCTAATTACATGTCGAAGTTGGTTAGAAAGGAGCAGAAGTAGAACGGAGAACGGAGTTTTTTGACGGTAAGCTGAGCCTACTAAATAAGGGAAGAAAAAATGGGAGAAAACAAAAGAAAAAAAGAAGGTCAAGATCTTCAAAATATAATAAATGCTCCTGGGGAGGATCCCTAAGGATATGTATGAAGAGGTTAATGACATTGGACGAGGCGGGAGAGGTATGCAGAGACCGCAGCGTTTGGCGCCCCGTTCTCTCTGACTACCCCGCTAGGGATAAAGCGTGAAGTTATATATTCGCGTTTTATTTCTCTAATGAGGCAACAATTTAAGAATTTATTCTTCCATATATGCGTTATAAAGTTATATAATTAGTTACTAAAATATTTATTTTCATTGAATGCAAATTTCTAAAAAAAATCTAATTCAGTTGATATTATATTGAGCATTTACTTCTACAAATAGATAGCAATAAAAATATACTTGGATTATTAAATGGCAATACATTTTTTTAATAATTATTTATTTATCAGGTTCATAATATTTGTGCTTGACTATGTAATATTTATGTTTAAGGTAGGTACCAGGTACTTTTTAGCAACTTAATACATTATTCTCCTCATAGCAGGACAGGCAGATGGAACCGCAGGGACCGTAGGAACACTAGGTGCTAAACACTCCGTTCTCTGCTTTCCTACCTTACGAGACATTAGGTTGAGTGACGGAACTCAACTTCGCGCTTTGCCTAGTTATTAGAGCGAAGAAAATGGAAATAGAAAAATCCGTCATCCTCGAGTAGGAATTGAACCCAAAAACCGTCGCGTTACAGGCAGACGTTGCGCCTCTACGCCACGATGGTCATACACATATATATACACACGACATATATATTTCTTTTAAGCTTTACTCTGTATCCCACATAAAGAAGTGTAGGCAGAGAAACTTAATGTTAAGACACTCCGTTCTTCGCTTCCTACTGATTGATAAAATTTAAATAATTTTGATACTATTGTAGCTTTAAGGCTTATTTTAAAAAAAGAATATACAGTACTCTAATGTAATGTTTTTGATTTAATAAATAAAAAAATAAACAATTTTACAGGAAACTGATATTTAGTCTATAATTAAAAAAATTAAAATATATCAGACTTTCAGAGAATCTTTAATTAAATTCATAAAAATATTTTTTACAAACAAAAATTAACTATCTGTGCCAAATAAATTAGAAATGTCATTCTATCCACCATAGATACAGATAAAAAATAGAATAATCTAAACTAAGCATTCGAACGTTCTACAACATAGCCGAAATTGTAAATTGCAATACGTACGCGACGTAGTTAAAATTATCCGTTCGTTAAACAATTAGCCATCACGTCACGTAGAGAGCCT
Source organism: Dione vanillae (assembly GCA_037178615.1). Classification (NCBI taxonomy): domain Eukaryota; kingdom Metazoa; phylum Arthropoda; class Insecta; order Lepidoptera; family Nymphalidae; genus Dione; species Dione vanillae. The sequence continues at coordinate 374,592 of JAZFAU010000306.1, read as the reverse complement.
CGTTTCTAATGAATCGGTCATAAATCAACCAGGTTTAATTGACATACGGACATCTTTAGTTCATTGTATATATTGACTGTTAAAAAAACCTTTGGATTGCAAAAAATTTGGCAAGGCATAATTTACTTTCTAAGTCTAGCTCGTACTACAAATGGCCAAAAAGTATTTATTATTGAAAAAAGATGGTGGTAAAATTAGGAATTATTAGTCAGCATGTATCGGCTACTTAATTTAATGTTGATTAAAGGTTAATTGACGTTTCTGGTTGCTATAAATAAGAATATTTTACTCTTTGTACGCTCGTGTACTACTTTAACTAAAATTAAAAAAATGTGTTAACAAATACTTGTTCAGAAACATTTTTTGTTTTTTAGTTTTATGCTTTATTTCGCGCATAGCAGGGTATGAAGGGATAACCGCAGTAACATAGTGTTAAGGCACTACTTTCTGCCTTTCGATAAATTGGGTGTTGAGTGGCGGAACTCAACGCCGCGCTCACCTAGTTGCCAGAACGAAGAAAATGGAATTAAATAATCCACCCTCCTCCTCTTAATATATATTGAAGTAGTATATTCAAAATATTTTAGGTCAATGAGACAATTTAAAAAATAATTAAAAAATAAAGATATTTATTTTTTTATAGCAGAAGCGCCACCTGATGTTAAGTGGACACCCTCGCCCATAGACATCCACAACCTGAGAGGGTGTGGATGCGTTGCCAACCGTATACCCAGACCAACCCCCCTTTATGGGCTTCCGGAACTCTCACTCACCTGACGAAACACAGCAGCACTAATACGCTGCTGTTTCAAGACGGTGTTCTGTGAGAGTGTAGTAATTACCCGGTTCGAGTCTGGCCCTTTAGAGCTACTGGTGTTGGTGTAGCATGGCTAGCTAGAGTATTATTATTAATATTAATACTGATAATAAAAAAATACTACTATTTCTTTATCCCGCACAATGCTAGCTAGGCAGGGGGAACTGCAGGGACTGTGGGAACCTAGTGTTAAAACACTCCGATGCTTAAGCCCTGCTTTCCCCGTCCCCGCTTTTTTTGAGGCATTGCGTGTTGAGTGGCGGAATTCAACGCCGCACTTTGCCTAGTTTACCAGAGCGAAGAAAATGGAAATAGAAAAATCCATCTTCCTCGATTGGGCATCGAACCCACAAACCGTCGAGTTACAGGCAGATGTTGCGCCTCTGCGCCACGACGGTCCTCCGTCTTTTTTCTAAGTTTAAAAATAGTACGGACCGGAAGTCTATTTTCTATTTCTCCTCGCTGTAATTTAAAAAAAAATAATAAAGAACATATCTCTTCACTCTTTTATTTTGATAACAGAGCGAGGTAAATGAATATTTTGCATCCTCCCCGAATGGAAATCGAACCTACTAATAAAATAAATAAAAATTTCCTTGTTTTTTACACCGTTGCATTTTTAAATGGCAGCACAAATTTAATGTTTTTTAATCACTTATTGTATATTTCTATTGACTATTGTATAAATGTTTGTATCTATCTGATTAGGACGACACGTAATAACTACGTGACAGAACACAGGGTTATACAATATTCTAATGACAAACTAGAACTAGATTTAGGGGAAGCCCCCAAGGTTTCAACTATAACCAAGCCTGAATTATATTATATAAAGAAGATAATAAACTTTTAAATTATTAGCAGTGTTAGTAAGATTTTATTTATATTCGTTTTTAATAAATTAAAATAAAATTTCATTTTGTCTTTTTTTTACATACCTTACCGATTTTATCCCGTATAGGCAGGCAGTGGGAACCGCAGGAACCGTCGGAACTTCTGCGTGCTGAGTGGCGGAACTGAACACCTCGCTTACCTAGTTGCCGGAGCAAAGAAAAATATGCCTTCTCTGAGTGGGAATCGAACCCACAAACAGTGCAAATTGGCAATTATTTTCAATTATGAGAATTCCTTTAAATTTCAAAAGCCTTGAGTACAGGCGTGTACCATTACTGTAAAAACAGCTCTAAGAAAAGCAGCTTCATTGCTTTTATATACAGACGGGTAGCGTAAAGACATGTTGGTAAACTTAAAAACGCGACGTTTAAATCCGCTTTAGAATTACCTATAAATTTATTTATTTATTAACTGACAACATTTAATCAATATTTTAAATAAAACCCCTTTATTTAATTACTTTTTTAGAAATCTAGCATTCCAAAAACTTTGCAATAGTCTGTGGTTGCGGGTAGACTGAGGTGACATTCGTCTGTCAGTTGATATTACTATTATATCAAACTACCGCCAACAGTTTCTGAGTTGCGCACTGCCTTGGATTCTTGAAGACTGTACATTCTCCTTTGTATGTTCTCCATTCAACGTGACATTGGAGAAGTGCGAAATGAATTGTGCTCAACTGAAACGCCATAAAAGAAGAAGAAGAAGAAGATGACGGCAATGTATCCTGTTCTCTGAGTATATCCTGTGCTGGGTTTGGGATTTTAAAGTTTAAGTTTCAAAGGGAGCCGAGAACTTCGGTCTTCTTAATTGAACTTGGAATGTCATTTTACTGTCAATGTAGGTTCCATTCCCAGTCGAGATGAATTTATTTTGATTTTCTTCGCTCTAGAAGAAAAAAACTTCACATTGAGCCCCGTCACTTAAAACTGAGAACAGACTGTCTTAACACGCGGATTTCTCTGCCTACCCTATTTTTTGCGGGATAGAGCGTGAAGCTAACAAAAAAAATATTTATTTGACAAGGAACGTAAGCGTGATAACAGAAATCGTATCTGGCTTATGTGACGGCCTTCCGTGTACTCTTAATTAATATTCACCAAACGAATCGGAAGCACTGATCGATTTTACTGCCCAGGACAGCTTGCGTCACCTACAATTATTGAATCGATTTTTTGTTTCTATACTACTTATACATGTGATTTTGATTTTTTTTAGCTTCACGCTTTATCCCGCATATTGCAGGGTAGGCAGAGGGAACCGCAGGAACCGTGGAAACCTAGTGTAAAGACACTCTGTTTACCGCTTTCTGGCTTTTTAAGGCCTTGTGTGTTGAGTGGTGGAACTTAATATCGAGCTTTGCCTAGTTGTCAGAGCAAAGAAAATGGAAATGAAAAAATTAGTTTTCCTCGTGTGGGAATTGAACCACAAACCATCGCGTTTGCAAGCATGTTTTGTTTATAAATATATAAATTACTAAGCAAAAGTCACATGTATTCGTTTTTTTTTCTCTTTATAAGGGAACAATAAACAATTGTACAAAAAAAAAGTGGTAACAAAAGTAGTGATCTAAAGATAGGCTTAAGAGATAGAAATATCCTTCTTCCCCTCATGGGAATCGAACCCACAAACCGTCGCGCTTGCAGGCAGATGCTTGCGCTTCTTCGCCACGACGGTCCTGTTAATATATAATATATAGAATTAATATCAATTATAATGAACTCTTATCTTAACATTTTCTTTATATTTAATATTACTTAGGTGTAAGGTGATGATTGATCAGTGAATTAAATAAATTTACATATTTCATTTTTGGCATTATAAATAAAATTAAATTATATAATGAAACAGGGTCACTTGATGGTGGGGGACACAATAATGATCAAAAAGTGAACTATGGTACGACCTATATCTTAAATATTAGGGCATTCCGCGCAGCTATTTGTAGCTCCGTCCTCCACTTCCCGCCGTTGCGGACATGGCGTGCTGGGTGGCGGTCCCCAACGCCGCATTTGTCGCCACTTTTCACACCAGCGGGGACGCCCTAGCAGTGTGCGCCCGTATGGTGCTTGTGGCTGATGGACTGTTGCAGCCCTAGGTAGAGCTGGCAGGGGTCACTAAGCGCAAGCCTTTCGCGTTTGGGCACGTCGAAAGAATGGGTGACGAAAGAATGTTAAAAAAGATATGTATACTAAGCAAAAGTCATTGGTAAGAGAAGTAAGGGGAGACCACGGGCTTTCGAAAACACACTATCGAAGATACTGGAAGAAGGTCACGTAAAAAGCATGAGGACTTCCCGGAGAGCATGTATGCAGGGACCGCAGCGTTTGGCGCTCCGTTCTCTCTAACTCTATCCCGTTAGAGATAGAGCGTGAAGTTATGTATGTATATTTGTATGTATGTATTAGGGCATGTCCGTTATAATGGAGATCATGACCGCTGCGCTCCTGTCTTTCATGGCCATCTTTAAGTTGTACTCCACAATGCACCTGTATTTAGGTTGAAAGTACTCCTTCTTCAACTCCTCAAAGCTCCTCTTCCACGACAGCACCAGCTCGGTGAGTCCATATAAAGTAAAGTAGTTTCTTATTACAATTATTACTGTACAAAGCGATGGTAAATGAATCATAAATGTCCGTGAATCGTGATGGATCGTCAAATTTTATTACTGCCGTAAGTATCGTTGTGGTATATAAAATTTGTATGTATGTACGTAAGTATGTATGTATGTTTGTTACGGTCTTACGCAAAAACTATTGTGAGGATGAAGAGATGAGGATGCATATGGGAAGCAATTTCTGATAAACGAATGCAATTTACTTTATTTATATAAGTAAATGAATCATAAATGTCCGTGAATCGTGATGGATCGTCAAATTTTATTACTGCCGTAAGTATCGTTGTGGTATATAAAATTTGTATGTATGTACGTAAGTATGTATGTATGTTTGTTACGGTCTTACGCAAAAACTATTGTGAGGATGAAGAGATGAGGATGCATATGGGAAGCAATTTCTGATAAACGAATGCAATTTACTTTATTTATATAAGTAATAGAGCACTACTTAAAGATAATATCTAAAAATTTAAACGCAGCGGGATGCTTTATACAATTTACTTCGCGTTCTCTCAAACCAAACGATTGCTCTTTGTAATAATCTTTGTGTAGCGGAAATTTGTGAAAATCTCCCTACAGAGATGATAACTACGAAATAAGTTTTTTTATGTCTTCACGCTTTATCCCGCACATGGCAGGGAAGGCAGAGGGAACTGCAGGAATCATGGAACCTAGTGTTAAGACACTCCGTTACCGTCCCTGCTTTCGGACTTTTTCGAGGCAATGCGTGTTGAGTGGCGGAACTCAACGCCGCAAATAAGGTTTTATTATTGTATTTTTATAGCCTCCATGAGGATTAACACTAAAAATAATAAAAATTTCTAATAATAGAGCAGATTAAGCGGACGAAGACGCGAGTGGGTTTATAGTCTAATGTATACATTAGGTCACGAATTCAAATTTGAATTAGTATTAAATATTAATTTTGATTAAAATATTTTTTAATACAATTGTGTAATTGGTCCCATATTAGTAAATTATGTAACTTTTCACTATTTGAGGATCGTCTTGGCGCAGAGGTTCAACGTTTGCCTGTAAGCGCGACGTTTTATGGGTTCGATTCCCATGAGAGGAAAATTAATTTATTTTCATTTTCTCCACTCTCGTGACTAGTCAAAGCGCAGCGTTAAATTCCGCCGCTAAAATCGCAAAGTCTTGTAAGGTGGAAAATAGTGTCTTGAAATCATCAAACAGACACTATCGAGGGCGATATGTGACTACAATCGCATCAATTGTGGGTTCGATTCCCATGAGAGCTATTGAATTATTTTCATGCATAGAAAAGAAGTGCCTCTGTCGCTTCGAGAAAAAGATATTTAAACATTGTATTAAAACAAAAGGTGCGACGTTGAGTTCCGCTACTCAACACGCATTGCTTCAAAAAAGGCAGAAAGCGGGGACGGAGAAAGCAGGGACTAAGCAACGGAGTGTCTTAACACTAGGTTCAAATGGTTCCGGCACTTCCCTTTGCCTACCCTGCCATGTGCGGCATAAAGCGTGGAAGCTATAAAAAAATATATATTAAATTAAATGTAAAACACATTGTGTCAATTGCCAAACGCTGTTCTATGCTAAACACCATACCGGCCATGATACCATCAATATTGAATACATCTTGCGCTTCAATTTCAAAGAGAGAGACGCCTATAGAATAGAAAATAAAATAATAAGCCATAAATAAAGTATAATAATAATATTATAAATGTATATACATAGAATAGAAGACAGTTGTGGCGCGACGCGGGTTGTGGGTTCGATTCCCATTAGGGGATGATTTTATTTTTCATTTTCTATGAGCTTTCACGGTTTGTTCTGGTCATAGCAGAGTAGGCAGAGGGAACCGCATAAAATATGGGAACCTAGTCTTAAATATCTTGGTTCTCGGTGCCTTTCGAGGATTTGCGTGTTGGGTGGCGGAACTCAACGCCGCACGTGCCTTAGTTAAAAAAGAAAGTGGTAGTGAAATAACCCATCTGCCATAAGTAAAAATCGAATCCACAGACCATAGTATTTACTATTTATAAAGATATGTGTTTTAAATTGCTATAGTCTTCCATGAGTAGGATTTGAACCTGCAACCGTTGACTTTTCGCGAAGGTTCTCACTTTGTGAATAATTACATTATTTTTTAATATTTTTTTATTGTATATCAAAGAGAATATAACAAAAGAGCTCCACCCCACCTTTGTCTCAGCGTGCAATGGCGTACCCAGAACAAATTGGTTCGATGACGCGGCACGGCTAAATAATGTTATTTACATATTGTTTTGTCACTTTCGACCACATTAGACGTATACAAGGCTTACAGGTGGATATGTCCGCAAGATATATATATATATATATATATATATATATATATATATATATATATATATATATATATATATATATATATATATATATATATATATATATATATATATATATATATATATATATATATATATATCCCGCACATGGCAGGGTAGGCAGAGGGAACTGCAGGAATCATGGCACCTAGTGTTAAGACACTCCGTTCCTTAGTCCCTGCTTTCTTCGTCCCCGCTTTCCGCTTTCTTTTTTCGAGGCATTGAGTGTTGAGTGGCGGAACTCAACGCTGCGCTTTGCCTATTTTTCCAGAGCGAAGAAAATGGAAAAATCCATCTTCCCCGAGTGAGGATCGAACCCACAAACTATCGCGTTTACAGGTAGACGCTTACGCCTCTGTGCCACGACGGTCCTCATAAAGAAACAAATGGCAGCGTTAAGTTCCATCATAGAAACCAATATATTGAAAAAAACAGAGTGTTTTTACACTACATTCTCTAAGTAACCTGCTATATATGGGCTTTAGCGTGAAGCTGCAACAAAACAAAAAAAATCACATAAAATTACATTAATAAACAGACGTACATATAGATATATACATATATACATATATATGTATCTACTTCTTTGTTTTTTACCACAGATATTATCACATAGCGTTTGTTTGGAAATTTGGCGGTTGTCTATGGTTATTGTTTTATTTTTCGCAAGTCATCCATAGATTAAGGTCTCAGTTACAAAACGCTATGATTAGTTTTACATCCTCTCGTTTTAATATAGATTTGAGATTTTTTTTTGCATTATTATTAGCTTAAATAAAAAAAATAAATTCAAAAAATATAAAAATATGCTTTTTGAATATTTTTATGGGGAAAAAAAATTTTAAGAAAACACATATAAACTTTAGGTTTTTTTTATAGCTTCACGCTTTATCCCGCACATGGCGGGGTAGGCAGAGGGAACTGTAGGAACCGTGGGAACCTAGTGTTAAGACACTCCGTTGCTTAGTCCCTGCTTTCTTCGTCCCCGCTTTAGATTTATGATTTAAGTATTTATTTTTAAGTTAAAAAAAAAATGGCTGCGATGTTTTTTGAGTCTTAAGTGACAGTGATGTTATTGTTATGGATAATAGATTATATTAGAGCTAAATTAAATTTTGTTACGTTTTTCATCTAGAATTGTGGACCGTCGTGGCGCAAATGTTCAGCGTGTGCATCTGCCGTCACCGTAAGCAGAAGGGTTCGATTCTTATTCGGAGAAGATTGATTATGTCATTTACATTTGTTTTGCTTTGACATCTAGTTCTTAAGTTCCGCCACTCAACACGTCATGCCTCGAAATCAAGGGGAAAGTGGGGAGGGGTGTGCAGAGTGTCTAACTCAAGGTTCCTACGGTTCATGGGGTTCTCTTTCCCTAGGGTAGTCTGCCCTCTGCCTGCTCTGTAGTATAAAGTGTGAAGCTAAAAAAAATTCTGTCATAATACAATAGGTACTACATAAAATCGGTACAACTAGTGTTCAACTATGGCTTCGCCTGTGGAGAAAATATATATAGAGGACTTTGGAGCGATGGCCAGGGCCGTAGCTAAGGGGGGGCATTGTGGGGCAATGCCCTACCTTAAAAATACCAAAATTAATATAAAATACATTATTTTACTACGCAAAGCTATTGAATGTACCTATATCACATTAGGTGATCGATTTAGGGTCCCGTGCTTCGAGGGCAGAACAATTACAATATTTTTTTTACTTCCGCCCTACCTGTAACCAATGCTGCCCTACTTCAAATTCGACTCCAGCTACAGCCCTGACGATGGCTCTTAGCACTACACCCTGTCTACCTAGAATATTATATATTCTAGGTGGGTGCGGTAGGTAGATGATATTTTTACCATTCTACCTCCAAACAATATACATATATTGTTATAATTTAAAATATAAATATTTTAAAGGCAAATAACTCTTTAGCTTTTCTTTTAGTTCTATTATAAAATTTCTTCTATTACTATTCTTCTATTACTATTAGTTCTATTAGTTCTATTCCAACGAAACAGTAGGCAAAACAGTGTATAGGAAACTCAATGGTGAATCACCATTTGTTTCATCACCCATTTTGTTTCACCTACCTTCTGCGACGCTGAATCTAGAAGACGAGCTTCGACTGGTGAAAGATATCCTTCACCAGAAGCTGTCAGTTCCCCAATAATAGTGGCGTAGCTAGGAGGATCAAAATGAAAGGGGCATAACAGTGTACGACTAATTCTTCTAATTTTTTGTCAATTAAAAATAAGGAAACGTACAAGAAAAGTGAGAGGATGCAAAATACAATTAAAAGGTCAATAATGTACCAAAATCTAATGTTATAAATTACTCGTCATATATAGTCATTATTATAGAGGACCGTCGTGGCGCAGAGGTGTAAGGGTTCGATTCCCACTTGGGGAAGATGGATTTTTCTATTTCCATTTTCTTCGCTCTGGCATCTAAGGCAAAGCGCGGCGTTGAGTTGCGCCACTCAACACACAATGCCTCGAAAAAGGTGGAAAGCGGGGACGCAGAAAGCAGGGTCTATATGCAACGGAGTGTCTTAACACTAGGTTCAAATGGTTCCTGCAGTTCCCTCTGCCTACCCTGCAATATGCGGTATAAAGGGGAAGCTAAAAAAAAAGAAAAAAAATATAGTTATTATAGTTCTGACGCAATAAAATTTTATATATATAAAATTTTATATACTCTACTGAAATCTGAAACTATTGTGACCATTTTAAGTCCTAAGCTGCACCAAGCAGCTAATACCCTAGTTGCGCCACTGCCCACTATCGTTGTAAGGAGATAAACATCTAGCAATTCTACCATATGTAAAGGGAGTTAGAGACAGGATCGGCAAAATCTTAAGAAGAGCTTCAATAAAAACTATTTTTAAGTGCACAAAAACGTGTGCCAACGCTTGAGACTACTTAAATGTAATATTTGCATGGGCTGGTGTATACAAGCTTGATTGTGACTGTGGCTTATCTTACATTGGTCAGGCAAAGAGATGCATCGGTGTTAGGGTGTAAGAGCGCATCTCAGATATCAAGAATCGGCGTGTGTAGAAACTGCCGAAAAGGGAAAATAGATATATCTCCTTCGGTTCTATCCTCCCCTAGGTTCCTATGATTCGTGCAGTTCCCTTTGCTTACCCTGCCTGTTTTCTGTCAAAATTTGATAGACGCATTGTGTGTTAGTTGGCGGAACTCATTGCCACAATTTGTTTCAATCTGTCTGTAAACTGTTAGAATTATGAGCATACATACATATCTCCACGCTCTATCCCTAATGGGGTAGTCAAAAAGAACGGAGCGCTAAACGCTGCGTTCCCTGCATGCCTCTTCCGCCTCTTCTGCTGTCACTAACCTCTTCATACATACTTTTCGGGAACTCCTCTTGCTCTTATTTTTTTAATTGACATTGTGCCAGTAACTTTAATTTGATGAACATATAGATTTGATGAATATATAAAAATATTCTCCAACTGACTAAATTGGATACAAATAATAGAATATGCGTTGTCAATACTCGAAGAATCTTTTTACTCTGGGAGGGTCTTTTGAGATGATTTATTATACCTTTACACTAGATGCTGTGTGACATGAGTATATACGATGGCTCGAAAGGCAGAGAGTGGAGAACGGAATATCTTAGTACTAGGTTCCTGTATGTAAAAATGCATGAAGCATTTTTTCTTTTTTCCTTAATGATTATTTCAAATTGGCATTTTTCATTTATATTTTAGTCGCAATTCTCAGGGTTTGGCTCCTTTCGTCTCCTCCTGGACGAGATACTTTCCCTCGAAAATGAAGGACACAGTCAATCATTATTTTATACATTATTTTACGCAATATAAGTATTAAAAAAGCCTTTGGGATAAATAAAATAATTTACTATCATTACTACTGTCATTATTTATATTCTCACATAAATCAAATAAACATAGAGCTTGTTAAAGTACAATTAAAATAGGCTTTTTATGACCCAATGACAATAAAACTGTAATAAAAACTAGCCGAAAGCTCAATTTTTGACAACCAGCGCCATCTATCGTCGAGTAGCATTTACAATCTATTTATAAAACAATCTATGTATAGTCTATGGTACTTGGCACGGCCACTTGAGTGAAGTTCAACTTTGACAGTTCCAATGTAACAGTGGTCATCTTATTTTTTATATATATTGCATTTTGATACAAAATATTAGTAATTCGCGGTGTGGTTACGTGAACAAGATGAAAATACAATCCCACGCACTTCGAGAAGGTGGAATGCGGCCCGCTAGCATCGGTGAGTCGCTCTGCCGCATAGAATACCTTATTTTTAACTGATTAAAAAAAACTGTACTCAATTGGCTGTTAACCTTTTAACTAAAGGCGAAAGACGAGTAATTTGACGCTATGCCGTGTATAATTTTGTTACGGTCCGCCTTCGCGCCGCTTACATTTGTCTAACTGCCGGTCGAATTCGGTGTCCGATACAAAACCAAACTAATCGTTTACTTATCGTAATTGTGTTGTTATCACAATTAGTACAAAAATCATATTTAAACCTTTGATTGGCTCTAAACTTGACGATATAATACGTTAACTGACATTCTGGTTACATTATTAAACGGTGTTTATTGAGAATGTTTCCTTCCACTAGTATAATTGGTGGGAATTGACAATTTGTTCTATTTTAGTGATTTGTGCAATGGAATAAACAAAAAGGTCAGTTTTTATTTATATTTTTCTTTTTGTATTAAAATGTTTTTCTTTATCTTTCGAAGAAAAGACAATGACTGCAATCAGACAGCTTTATCTGATAGTGAGAAATTCGCTTTCCATCTATTTTGATCTTGTTTTGCATAACAAAACAATACTCTATTATTTTATTACACATATATTTTTTTATTAATTTAAATTATAAACTTCTATATACATTTTAATTATTAATAAATATATATATTTTTTTTATTGTTTCTTAGTTATTATCTAATTTGGCTTTAGATAATAGTATACAATTATATAATATAGATAATTCTATTCGGTTTGTGAAAAATGATATGAACCTTTTATCTTTTAACAGTTAAATTATTAATAATTATAGTATTTTAACTATTTATGTGAAATATTATGAAATGTTAGAAAATATTACTTCAGTGTTTTTTTTTGTTATTCTGTAAAATATAGATAATATATATAAAAAATAATATTCTTATGATTTTTTAAATTTAGTTAATAATTTGACTAATGTGTTATTTTTTTAAATTATTGCATGCATTCTTAAAAGTAATATAAATATTTATATGAAAAATATGTAATAAAACTATTATAAATTAATTTAATACTAATATCTCAATATACAACACCAAAGTCATTTAATATACATGTTTATTTTAAAGTTTTGTCAGGATAACATAAATAATTAAATTCATAATTATTAAATAATTATAATGTATTACTAAAATCTTCTATTATACAATTTTAATTAAAAAATATAACAATATAAGAAGACAAACGCTTGAGGCTATGTCATAATTTATGAGATGACGATCTAATTTCAATAATGCTATAAATGTCATTTTGATAAATTAATTTTTTTTTAAGTTAATAGTAAACAAAGACATTAGTAATCTTAATCACAAAACTATTTAGCGAAAATGTGAAAGTTTTTTTTTTTATAACTCGCCAAAAAATTCAATTAAGATATTTTATCTGTTGAAATTAACCAAATAGATAATCAATATAATTGTCAACTTAATTATGTATATTTTTTATCTGTAGTATCTGTAACATCGTTAATTTATAGTTCCTGCACTAAATGGAACTTGTTTTTATTTTTTATGCTCCGAGTCTATGGTTTAAAGTGTTTGATTAATCAAATATTATAATTTTTTGGGCAGATCTCAAACGAAACCGCTGTAATAACTAGATTACTAAATTATTTAATTTAGTATTGATGATTTCTTAGAAGGTTCTATAAGTTTTTGTTAACATTTATATATGCTAAAAGAAAACATAAAAATTGGAACAGTGGGGTTTGAACCTGCGCTCCCTTCTAACCGTGCAAGCTAACAATTATATTTATTTAAATATTTTTTTATCCTTAGTATGGATTAACACTTCAATTATTTTTAACCTCTGCCTGGTATGAATATCGGTAAAAGCTTGAAAATTCATAGAGTTAGCTAATTTAATTGTATATAATTATATATTTACACGTTCGCTCACCTTTTCCCGTTCGCTTCGCTCGTTGTACGGATAAAATACAAGAAAATCGATGTAATTTTTTTTTGTAAACTTTAATTTAAGTACTTTCGCTTAATCGTAAAACCAAGTTGTAGATTAAAAGCAATTTTAAGTAATTGATTTTAAGAAATTGTAACGCTTATTACTTGAAACATGTTAAGTTAAGAACTGACAGTTAAAATAAGGTTAGAACTTTATATTTCGTTTTTCTTTAGCTTCACGCTTTATCCCTCTTATTAAACCCTCCACTCCGAGGACCGTCGTGGCGCAGAGGCGTAGACTCTACCTGTAAACGCGACGGCTTGTGGGTTCGATTCCCACTCGGGGAAGATGGATTTTTCTATTTTCATTTTCTTCGCTCTGGAAACTAGGCAAGGCTCGCTCGTCGAGTTCCTCCCCTTAACACGCTATGCCTCGAAAAAGGCGGAAAGCAGGGACAGAGAAAGCAAGGACTAAGCAATGTAGTAGCAACGTTCCCACAGTTCCTGCAGTTCCCTCTGCCTACCCTGCCATACGCGAGATAAAGCGTGAAGACATAGAAAAAAATTAAACACCCCGATCTAAGTTTCTCGCCTTTTGGCCATAACTAACTAAATGTCGAAGTTTAGTTCAAACATATACCTTAAATATATATTTATATATTTATCCGTATACATTAAGTACGTAGTACGTACGAGTAGTAGTGTTAAAACACTTCGTTCCTCACTATCCATCTGGTTTGAACTATTGCGTAGTGGAACTAGATGTTGCGCTTTACCTTGTTGCCAAAGCGAGTAAATGAAAGAGATTGATCAGACCTCATGAGAATCAGACAGTTTGTGGGTTCGATTCCTTCTAAGGGAAGATGGATTTGTTCATTTCCATATTCTTTACTCTGGCGACCAGGCAAAGCGTGGTGTTGAGTTCCGTCAATCAACACGCGGATGCTTCAAAAACGCGGAAAGCGGGGAACGGAGTGTCTTAACACTAGGTTCCCACGGTTCCTGCGATTTTCTCTGCCTACCCTGCTATGTATAATATCCTAGCACGGCAACAATTGATTTAATTATATAAGTAGTATAATATAAATAGTGACGCCTGTATAAACCTCTTTTGTTTTAAATAAAAACTATAACACGCTTCACAACAAATAAAAAACCTTACGCTGTATCCAGCCCTTATAGCAGTATAGACAGAAGAAACCTATAAAATTAAATACTTCGTCCTACGAGCGGGAATCGAACTTACAACCGTCATATTAATACGTCCAGACGCTTAGTCACTGCGCCGTTAAGGTCATGTTTTAAATGTCTATATATTTTTACATAAGGCATGAAGTTAAATTTTTTTTCTACAATAGTTATCAATTTTCCCGCCAATACGCGCGGCCACAGATAATTTTAATTAGCGTTGCTTTAATAAATCGTTGTACCGTTCCCTCCAATACGCGACTTAAATAATAATAACAGTTAAATATTATCTGTATTATATAGTTACCGAATTCTTCTAATTTTGATTATTTATCAGTTGACGCTCAGAGACGTCAATTAGTATTAATTATTAACTTAATTACTTGCGCTTTAAATACCGACATGTAAACATTTAAAATTAACTTGGTAAATATACATATGTATGTATAGGCTGTATAATCTACGGTCATTGCGTTTCCTGTAACTATCATATTATAACTGACACGTGTCGAAACCTGATGACTTTTAAAATAAAAAATTTCGAATTAAAACTTTTTAATCAAAACTGTAATATATCTTTATCCCGTATATAGCAGGGTAGTGTTAAGACACTCCGTTCTATACTTTTTGTCAAATCAAAATAATTCAAGCTCTTTTACTGGGAATTGAACCCGCAACCGTCGTATTAACAATAAGGCTAGAAACTAGTCTATAGTTCTGAATAAGTAAAATGTATAGAAACCATAATATTTTAGGTTTATCCCACAAAAATAGTTTGGTTAAAGTTTTTTTTATAATATAACTAACATAGCATAGAAGTTATCATATCAATCTTATTATTTGTATATCTGTATACAATTTGATGAACCGTCGTTGCGCAGAAGCGTAGCGTTTGCTTGTAAACGCGACGGTTTGTGGGTTCGATTCCCATCTGGGAAAGATGGATTTTTCTATTACCATTTTCTTCGTTCTGGAAATTAGGCAGGCCAGCGCTGTGTTCCGCCACTCAACACGCAATGCCTCGATAACGGCGGAGAGCAGGGACTAAGCAACGGAGTGTCTTAACACTAGGTTCGTATGGTTCCTGCTAGTACCCTCTGCCTACCCTGCCATGTGCGGGATAAAGCGAGAAGCTAAAAAAAAAATTGTTATTCAATCTATAATCTAGTGTAATGGATATTTAAAATAAATTCAACTTACAACTGCATATTTATAAGGTTTTTTTTAGCTTCACGCTTTATCTCGCATATAGTAGTATAGGCAAAGGGAACCTCAGGAACCTTAGGAACCTAGTGTTAAGACACTCTGTTCCGTAATATTTTACTTGTCCTAAAACAAGTGTTTCTCTAATAAATCATCTATGAGCTTCTATTTTAAAGTTACCATATAATTCGTGCAGGAATTGTTCTATAATTGGTCAAACAAAAAGGATATACATTGTTTTTTTTAATCTCTGGAAATTCTTAATTCAAGCATGAGGTATGCTCTAACTTTAGTTCGTATATTAATTCGTCAAAAATTAAAAAAAAAAACTAAAACTTTAGTAAGACGAGGAGGTGCTAAAATTTTTATCAAAGATCTAAGTAAGTCAAGACGGTTGTGGCTTAGAAGCGCAGCGTCTACCTGTAAACACGACAGTTTGTGGGTTCGATTTCTACTCGGGGAAGATGGTTTTTTTTATTTCCATCTTGTCCATTCTTGCAACTAGGCAAGCGCGGCGTTTAGTTCCATCACATAACACGCAATACCTCGATAATTTGAAAATCGGGGAAAGGAGTGTCTTAACACTAGGTTACCACGGTTCCCACCATACCCTCTGCCTACTCTACTATACTGCGGAATAAAACGTGAAGCTGAAAAAATATATATTGCAATTTCTCTATTGCGAAGACGGAAACAATAATTATTTTAGTAACCTGTCAATAAAAATATTAACATTTGTTTTAATTCGCGTGGGAATATAATATGACCCGATTCCCATTTCCAAAGAATACTTGATTTTTAGCAATGTATATATATATATATATATATATATATATATATATATATATATATATATATATATATATATATATATATATATATATATATATATATATATATATATATATATATATATATATATATATATATATATATATATATATATATATATATATATATATATATATATATATATATATATATATATATATATATATATATATATATATATATATATATTATATATATATATATATATATATATATATATATATATATATATATATATATATATATATATATATATATATATATATATATATATATATATATATATATATATATATATATATATATATATATATATATATATATATATATATATATATATTATATATATATATATATATATATATATATATATATATATATATATATATATATATATTGTATATATATATATATATTGATTTAAAAGTTATCTTCTATTTATATTAAGGTGAATAACCAGAGCAAATAGTTCCACGAGGCGTCATTTTATAGTTTTTATGACACATATGATCATTAACTTCTAATTTTTATTACTATTAAATTAATCATTGATCATTAGTGGGCCGTCGTGGTGCAGAGGTGTAGTCTACTGTAAACACGACGGTTTGTGGGTTCGATTCCCGTGAGGGAAAGATGGATTTGATCACTTCAATTTTCTTTGCTCTGGCAAAACGTAGTGTTAAGTAAATTCTCCAAAACGTTATGTGAAATATATGACGATGTAACTTAAAGACGTATAAAAATTTCAAATTCTACACTACACCAGTAGCTCAAAAGGGCCAGACTCGAACCGGGTATTTACCACGCTCTCACAGAACACCGTCTTGAAACAGTAGGGTATTAATGTTGCTGTGTTTCGTCACGTGAATGACAGTTCCGGAAGCCCATAAGGGGGGTTGGTCTGGGTATACGGTTGACAACGCATCCACACCCTCTCAGGTTGTGGATGTCTATGGGCGAGGGTGTCCACTTAACATCAGGTGGCCTTTCTGCTCGTATGCCATCTATTAATATAAAAAAATATATCCCATAGCCTTCTCGCACCCTCTTCCCTCTCCAATCGGTGTCGCTGTCAAAGTCAACCATTTACGTGTACATACTAGTGATGTAACGAATGTCATTTTATTAACATTCCCGAATACGAATATGGAATCGAATATTCTGTTCTCTTTTAATTATTTATTGCAAGAGAATAGAGTACCTATCTATTTTTGTTCAAGTAGATGATGATATAACATTAAAAACCTAAATAAGAACTGTTAGAAGTTTTTAGATGAAAAAGAGAATTTGTTTTTGTTTATATGGATTGTATTTAAAAAATTGTTTCATGAAATCCGACATGGCGCAGAGGCGTAAGCGTCTGCCTGTAAACGCGACGGTTTGTGGGTTCGATTCCCACTCGGGGAAGATTGATTTTTTCTATTTCCATTGTCTTCGCTCTGGCAACTAGGCAGAGCGCGGCGTTGAGTTCCGCCACTCAACACGCAATGCCTCGAAAAAGGCGGAAAGTGGGGATGAGGAAGGTAGGGACTATGCAACGAGTGTCTTAACATGTTCGTATGGTTCCTATAGTTCCCTCTGCCTACCCTGCTATGTGCGGGATAAAGCGTGAAGCTATAAAAAAAAATTAAATATAATTAAGACTGATAATAAGATTACGAGGTTAAGTTACTATTTTTTGTAAAAAAAAACACAAAAAGTAAACTGATCTCGATTTTAATAGCATATTATTATCGTCAATTTTTATTTTTCTGATATTCATTATTCGTAAAACATTCGTAGAAATCTTTGCGAATATAAATGCTAATACGAATGTGTAAAAATATGTGAATATTCGCAAATGCGAACGCGAATCTTTGTCACATCACTAGTATATACTTTCGATTATCCGAATGTCTTATAGAAACAATTAATCAGTCCGATTAATCGAGTTTCTTCTGTACTTTGGTAGAATCATTTAGAATTTGGTTAGGTAGTGGTGGGCTCGGACAGTGAAGGTGAGCGTTAATGCATTTTAAAGGGGCGTTTTAAACCTACACTTGAGTCGAAAGTCCCAACCGCTGATCGGAGCTCCTCTTCCTACAACGCGATGAGCCCGGCACCCGCACGGTGAATCCATGGAATGCTAAGCAGTTTTCTTCTTCTGTATGTAGATGATGCTATACAAATATTTGGTTCAATTATTTTCTACTAAGGCAAACAAACAAATTGTAAAACACGAATTGTGGAGAATATATTTATTAATTGTAAAACATAAAATTTCAGTCCCGATTTCGTTGGAATTTCCGGAAATCCTCTTTATGGGATATGAAGGGAATTTCCGGAAACTCCTACAGTTTTCATGGATATTTGAGGCTTCTACGCAGCGTATTTCTGAACATAGTTCTTTATAATTTACATAATATTTTTAAATATATAACATTTTATATGTTAAAAATCGTATGTTTTTAAATAATTCATATTAATTTAAAGATTTTATGAGAAATTTTATAATTTTGTAGTTAGATTCTTCTTTGTAGAACGAGTCCTTATCAGTAGTAGCTTCTTATAAGACAGGTATGCTAACTTTTTTTGATAAAGTTGTACTGTATTCCGTACAAACAAGAGTAGGCAGATTAAACTAGTGTTAAGACACTTCGTTTGCCGAATTTTTGGAGATTAAATGGCGGAACTCAACGCCGTGCTTTAAAACCTTTTGCTATCATAAGAAACAGCATCTATTTTCCACATATGAAGAAAACTAAAATCAATCAAGACATTTAAGAAGGTAGAAGTCAAAAATAAATCAAACGTTGCCTTACCACTATTTGTTAATACCTAGTAAATATAATACTTAAAAGAAATCATAAGAATTTGAACCGGCGCTTCTTTAAGTATATTTTTCTACCCTTAGTGTGGATTAACACTTTAAAATCATAAAATATTGCTAACATAAAATAATTGTCAAATAGACCAATTTTCGTTTGTTTAATAAAATAGTGGGGACCGTCGTGGCGCAGAGGCGCAACGTATGCCTGTAACGCGACGGTTTCTGGGTTCGATCCCCAGTCGGAGAAGATAGATTTTACTATTTCCATTTTCTTCGCTCTGGCAAACTAGGCAAAGCGCGGCGTTGAGTTCCGCCACTCAACACGCAATGCCTCGAAAAAGGGGGAAAGTGGGGACGGAGTAAGCAGGGACTAAACAACAGTGTCTTAACACTAGGTTCAAATTCCAGCAGTTCCCTCTGCCTACCCTGGCATGTGCGGGATAAAGCGTGAAGCTAATAAAATAGTGGTAGCATTAGCAGCAACTTAAACGTAATAGGTTCGATTCCCACCAAAAATTTACTATCTTTTAGTATAAGAAAAGAATTACACTGTAAACATAAACAGAGGTATTTTTAACATTACAAAAATTAAAAAAAAAGAACCTTCAATCTTTATCCCGCAAATAGAAGGGTAGGCAGAGAAAACTGCAGAAACCGAAGAAACCTAGTGTTAAAACATTCTGCTCCTTGCTTTCCAGCGGCATACCGTATTGACTGACGGAACTCAACGCCACGCTTGCCTAATTGCCAAAGTGAAAAAATGGAAAAAAATAACCCATGCACTCCTAATGGAAATCGAACCCATCAAAACCATCGCATCACGACGGTCCTCAAGATTAGAGACTACGCCGCGCTTTGTTACAAATCTTTAGTGACTAATCACTACGCTCTATTTTTTACTTTCTATATATACTGTATATAACTAAGACGTGTATAAATCACAATCGGCTAAACGTTCTAAAGCCTTAACTTTAAGTAGATCGTTACATATTTTTTTGTGAAACGAGTCCACATGATAATTTTATAACGAATGGTATAACCAGTTATTTTAAATGCTAGGCCACTAAAGGCCGTCCTGTTTGTTCTATTTTAAAAAAACTAACTTATTAGATATATTTATAGTGTGTAAAAGAAATATGTTAAAATTTAAGCTTAGCTTACTAGTAGTGGTTACTTTAGAAAATAGTCAAGTGCGAGTGGGTCTTGCACATCGAGGGTTCTGTATCAATTTTATGATGAAAAAACAGGTTTATTGTATAGGGACCCCCTTAATATGTTTATTTTTTAATTTTTAGCAGCAGCGGAAATGCATCATTTGTGAAAATTTCAGTTTTCTAGCTATTGCGGTTTATTAGATAGAGTCTGGAGACAGACAGACAAACAGCGGAGGCTTAGCAACTTAAAAACTTTATTGTTTTACCCTTTGGGTACAGAACCCTAAAAAGCAGTAAGAAAAAAAATGATAATGGTATTTTTATTTAATTTTAAATATACAAATAAAGAATATATTACTAAATATATACTTATATAATGTTATATGAGCAATTGCATTACGTACGTACATACAAACAATAAAGTATAAAAATCTAATTACTAACCTCCTTTTTTGATATTAGTTAGTAAGTGCTTTCTACAGGGTATTGTACCGTCTATTTCCCCTTTTGTGATCAAACGCACAAACGTAGCTTTTGTGCGACATTATAAAGATATTAAACAAATTTTTTATATAGTCTTCGAATCTAAACAAAACTGTCTTAAAACGCGTAAAAAATAATTTTTAGACCCTCAAAACCTACCTACTTACCTTAAACTACTACTAATACCTACCTACCTAGAGCTACCCCTACTATCTATATATAGACTAGGTAACTAGTAACCTAGTGGAACCTAATTTAATGACTAGTTAACTAGGAACTTAGTCATCAAATTTCTACTTTCTAATTATCATATTATTCAATATAAAGACATTAACGGAGTGTCTTAACACTAGGTTCCACTGTTCCCGCAGTTCCCTCTGCCTACCCTGCCGTGTGCGGGATAAAGCGTGAAGCTGTGAATAAAGACATATATAGTGATATAAGAAAAATATAATATAAATAACGTATGTTATTTAAGAAGAGGTAACTAACTGGTCGATCTAAACCAGATTTTATAGGTTGTAGTGTCATTGTGAGCCATTTTTATTTCAAGTTTTAGTTGTTTTTTTGCATTTTTTTATTACTATTTATCACAATTTATTTTAGCGTTTTACTTTTTTAAACTAATTTTGTGTACGATTAAATAATATGTATATATATGTATGTATGTATTAATGTATGTCTGTATCTATGTATGTATGTATATATGTATGTATTAATGTAATTAAGTACTTCCAAAACACAGACATCTTGTTTTTGCAGACTGGTCATATAAATATGCTAAAAATAGTTATCTTTTTAGTTTAGCAAGTACTTAAAGAAAACATATTAAATTGATCGCAGCGGGAGTTGAACCCGCGTCTCTTGCACGGTTTGCAATTCAAATATTTTCTATATATTTAAAAAAAATTAAAAATATTTTTGTCTTAGTTCCTGAGATATCTGTAACAATATAAAATAATATGCTTAATAATATAGATAGTATATTGGACCTATAGTCTTTTCGGTTCGCTCTTTATACCTAACGAGGTCAAAAGCGGAGACGGAGAAAGCAGGGACTAAGCAACGGAGTGTCTTAACACTAGGTTCCCCCAGTCCCTGCAGTTCCCACTGCCTACCCTGCCATATGCTGCATGCGTGCATGCAGCATGCACGCATAAAGCGTGAAGTAAGAAAAAGAGACCTAAAGGCTGTGGTCTATGTGGTATCTCTTTATATATACATATATACTCTGAGGAGTCCAGACCTTTTTTTAGGCATAATTAATACTATAAACTTGCTTCAATTATCTTTTTTACCTTTTTTTCCTTACTAATTATTTCGACGTGTCCCAAACATTCTTCATCTATCTTGAAGTAGAACCTTCAAAATGCTATATGAGAAGGTGGATTCATTTCTATTTTCTTCGCTCTGACAATTAGGCGAACGCAACATTGAGTTCCGCCACTCAACACGCGATGCCTGATTTTCGGAAAGCGGAGAATGGAGTGTCTTAACACTAGGTTCCTATGGTTCCTGCGATTCCCCTGCTATGTGCGGGATGAAGCGTGAAGCCAAAAACAATAATATATATGAATAAAATTTTATGATGTAAGCGATAAGATTAAAGAATAGACCTCAGCTGACCTTCAAATTGTGACAATGATACTGAATGAAGGTCGTATCTAAAACCATATAAACATCCTAAAAGTATGAAGAAATGAACCAGAACGCGGCGTTAAACTCCGCAACTTAACATAATATTTAAATAGGCAAAGATATACCGATGCAGGACCGTTGTGGCGCAGAGGCGTAGCGTCTACCTGTAAACGCGACCGTTTGTGGGTTCGATTCCAACCCGGAGAAGATGGATTTTTCTATTACCATTTTCTTGGCTCTGGAAGCTAGGCAAAGTGCGGCGTTGAGTTCCATCACTCAACACGCAATGCCTCTAAAAAAGTGGAAAGCAGGGACTAAGCAACGGAGTGTCTAAACACTTCCTACCCTGCCATGTGCGGGATAAAGCGTGAATAAAAAAAAATATATAAGAACTCGTAATCTAAACGCGTCAGACTGTTGTTACGTCGGTATTTAGTACGTTGAACGTTGATATTGATAGTAAAATTTATTAGATTAGTTTTTATATGATACACGTGTAATATATATACATTTGTGCCAAACACCGATTATTTTTAATGGATTTTTTAAATTTACTTCAACTGGCTTTGGAGCAACTTGTTTTTTTTTTAGTTTCAAGCTTTATCCCGCTTATAGCAGGATGGGTAGAGGGAACCGCAGGAACTGTGGAAATATAGTGTTCACTCTGCTTCTCGATTTTCGTCTTTTTTAAGTTTCTATATTAAGTGACTGAACTCAACGCCGCGCTAAGCAAATTGTTAAATATATTAGTTTGTAGGCAAACGAGGCCGTTGTGACGTAGTAGACTTTAGCGGTTTCAGTTCGCAGTGTTTAGTTCCGCCAAGTAATAAGCAATGTTTCGGAGAGAAGGCGTAAATTGGGAACGTAGTGTCTTAACACTATGTTCTTAATAGTGCTGTTAGTGTATATAGAGTGTAGCCGAACAAAGAATTTTTGTATTTAGAGAATATTAAACCCACAGTTGTCGTAGTAATCTTATATATTTAATTTATTTTTACATTTTTTTCTTTATAAAACACGCTGTATAGTAAAACAAACGTTTAGTTCCTTTATAGACTATCCTTATTGAATTTAGATTTCAGTAATTAAAGTTATTATCTATTGGAATAATTAATAAAGAGGACCGTCGTGGCGCAGAGGCGTAGCGTCTGCCTGTAAACGCGACGGTTTGTGGGTTCGATTCCAACTCGGAAAAGATGGACTTTACTATTTCTATTTTCTTCGTTTTGGCAAACCGGCACTCAACAAACAGTGTCTCGAAAAAGGTGGAAAACGGAGACGGAGAAAGCAGGGACTAACCATCGGAGTGTCTTAACACTAGGTTCCTACGGTTCCTGTAGTTCCCTCTGCCTACCCTGCAATATACGGGATAAAGTGCGAAGCTTAAAAAAAGAATTAAACTTTACTGCAAATATATTTGTATAAAAGAGCTCGTTAAACTTTAAAATATGCTAAACAACGGAACAATTGATAATGCATAGAATCTCGGATGAAATAAGGACTATTGCAAACGTAGCTTCTTTTATTTAAAATGAGGACCGTCGTGGCGCAGAGGCGCAACGTCTGCCTGTAACGCGACGGTTATTGGGTTCGAGTCGGAGAAGATGGATTTTTCTATTTCCATTTTCTTCGCTCTGGCAAACTAGGCAAAGCGCGGCGTTGAGTTCCGCTCCGATGTCTAATTTTTATATAAATAATAGTTAATTTTTTTTTACAACTATCAGGAATCAACCTAGCTTTGAATTTGACGTGACTATACTGTTTTATATTTTTTCTAAAAATATTTCATACAATATAATATACGCCTTGCTTGATATATAGCTGTGGTTGTTATCGCGACCTTTATTTAAAGCATAGTATTACTACTAGCCTCGAAAAACTTGTTAAAATTATAAAACAAGTAAAATTTTCAAAAATAAAAAATAAATTGTAGTGAGATTTTTACGTCATTTGTATTTAATCATGACTACTTCACACGTTACACAGCACGTATAAATATCGTGAAATGGGAAAAATGATCCTGTGTCTAAAATATTGATAGTTGTTAACTAATTTTTTGTATATAGCCTTGAAATATTTTACCCTATAAGTAGTTTTGACAAAGGCCGCGTTGTCAGATACACTTTTATATATAAATTCAGTTTAATAATTAAATTGAAACATTTTCTTCTTCTTCTGAAATAAAACTATTCTTCTCTAAACCTTCACAAACTTTTAATTACAACTTTTAAAATCTTACTCGAGCTTGTATAATCTATCACTATATTTTGACGACTGTCATGGCGCAGAGGCGTAGTGTCTGGCTATAGACGCGACGTGTGTGGGTTCGATTCCCAGTCGGGGAAGATGGATTTTTCTATTTCCATTTTCTTCGCTCTGGAAACTAGGCAAAGCGCGGCGTTGAAATGAAATCGTGTGTGAAATTCCTAATAAATTAAATTAAACATTTAAGTTTTCGTCAAAAATAACCAGCAGCATGAATATGTATGGGACTCGTGACATATAAAGGTTATTATGTTATGTTATAATATCATAATTCACTTATATGTTAAATGATATACATATTATATGTGCATCTATACTACTTCTCATTCGAATTGTTACACAATCGATTCTTGAAGATATGAAAAGGAACTTTTTTTACCAAAACGAATTTTTACTTTAAGAAAACATATAAAAATTTTAACGCAGCGGGATTTAAACCCGCGCTACTTGGAAACTGTCTAAAAACACTGACTACTAAGCCATGTGTTCTTTATCATGAAAAATAAAAAAAAATTGAACCCGTGCCTCATATTCACCGTCCAAGCCCTCTGACCACTAAGCCATGCGTTTTTCGTCCTAAATGACAACATATTACTTTTTTAGCAGTCACAAGTTCTCTAGCTTTTACTTTTGTAACTTTTACATGAAACCTTATAACGAGATTCTATCGAGTTTTGGACTTTTTTGAGGTATTGATATTCGACTTTCGTACTTTCAAAGGCTTTACTGTAGTTTTCAATTAGCAAAAATATTTCAAATTTTTTATATGTACTTATTCATATAATAATATTTATATATGATATTAATACACTATGTTCAACATCGGCTGCATTTTTATTTATTTCATATGAAATAAGTTTAAATTGTATCCCGCATATGGCGAGCAAAAGGAACTTAGTGTTAGGACACTCTGTTCTCATCTCTCCACATTCTGACCATTCATTCGCATCTTTCTACATTACATGACACTACAGACACTGAGTTTTAAAAAGAGGGTAGTTTTAGATGATAAAGACTATAAAAGCGATGAAATTATATCAATCGTGGCAGTTGAACGCATACAACGGTCCTTACTGGAAGTGAACTAACTACTCTTGAGATATTGTTATTGAGTGACTTATAGAGGGAGCTGCAGAAACCGTGGAAATCTAGTGTTAAGACACTCCGTTCCTGACTTTCCGCTTTCGAAGCATTGCGTGTTGAGTGGCGGAACTCAATAGTACTGTTTGCCTGGACTACTAAAGCGAAGGAAATGTAAATAAAATAATCCATCCTCCCATCATAGGAATTGAACCCACAACCCTTCGTGTTTACAAGGAGATACTACGCCTCTGCGCCACGACGGTTCTCGATAAAAACTTCTTTAATATATCTTTATAGGTGTTGCTGGCGTTAGATTTCATGCTAGTTCTCATATGACATAATGGTAGGCGACATTTTTGCTTGCACACATCGCCATAGTTCAGTTTGAAATACGATACTTCTTCGTTGCTACAGTTAGTTACAGTTATATAGTTTTGAGAAAGGTCTTTCTTGATCAATAAAAATATTTTGCCCTTGTTGGTCTTGTCTTACCAAAAATGTAAAAAAGGCAGCCAAGTTCAATATTAGGTGGTGTGTCTAACTTGTTGTTTATGTCCATAATAAATAAATTTTGTTTTGATACATCCAAAGTCATATATGTCAGTCAAATAATCTCCCTTTTTCAAGCTGTTATCAATGTTTTTTTTATATCGATTGACACTCTTTATATCAGAAATTACTCTTATATATCTCTTCCACCTCGACCACTGTCCTCTTCATACACTCTCCGGGGAGTCCTCATGATTTTCACGTGACCTTCCTCCAGTATCTTCGATACTGTGTTTTCGAAAGTCTACTGAGGTAGAGCTTCATCTTTCTTTCCACTAACTTTTGCTTCTTATTTCTATTTTACCATTCATTCGTCACTCATTTTTTCGACGTGCACAAACCATCTGAGCACGTTCTTCTTCACTCTCGAAATTAATATAATACTGATATCTTATAGTCATCGTTATTTAATGTACGGGATATACTATTAAATTAATTTAATTATACACACATTACATGAGGACCGTTGTGGCGCAGAGACGTAAGCGTCTGCCTGTAAACGCGACGGTTTGTCGGTTTGATTCCCACTCGGGGAAGATGGATTTTTCTATTTCCATTTCCTTCGCTATCGGAAACTAGGCAAAGCGAGGCGTTGAGCCGTTGTTGCCACTCAACACGCAATGCCTCGAAAAAGGTGGAAAGCGGAGACAAAGAAAGCTGGGTCAAAGCAACGGAATGCCTTAACACTAGGTTCATATGGTTCCTGCAGTTCCCTCTGCCTACCCTACAATATGCGGGATAAAACGTGAAGCTAAAGAAAAAAATAGAAGTATCATACATTGAATCATTAAATTTTAACTCACGATCAAATACGTAGCTACATTTAAATTCATCTAACATTCAAGACATGCAAAGCAGTGGGCAGATACTTTTTGTGTCTCTTTTTAGTCATTTAGTATCGGAATGTCGTTTTAATGCCACAAGTCAGATTATATATAAGTATAATATATAGTGTGATAAGTGATCTATATATATATATATATATATATATATATATATATATATATATATATATATATATATATATATATATATATATATATATATATATATATATATATATATATATATATATATATATATATATATATATATATATATATATATATATATATATATATATATATATATATATATATATAATATATATATATATATATATATATATATATATATATATATATATATATATATATATATATATATATATATATATATATATATATATATATATATATATATATATATATATATATATATATATATATATATATATATATATATATATATATATATATATATATATATATATATATATATATATATATATATATATATATATATATATATATATATATATATTAGTGAATATAGCTATGTTTTATAATTTTGAAAGTAGCTTCTTCTCAACCTTTTAGCTTAGCTTTTTCCCTCACATAGCACGGTAGGCAGAGGGTATCGTAGGAACCGTGGGAACACAGTGTTAGAACAACACAGGGAACGGAGTGTCTCTCCGCCTTTTTGAAGCGTTACGTATCGAGTGGTGGAACTCAACGCGGCGCTTTTTCTAATTGCTAAAGCGGAAATGGAAGTGATAATATCTAGGTCTGTAAACATTTGGCTCATTTTAAATTCAGGATGCATTTTATATGTTAACATTAGAATTAACGAAGCTACAATGTAATAATTTGTATTGGTGATTGATTTATAATGAACTGCCCACTGCTTTGTCCACTTGAAAACATTAATTTTCTAAGTAAACTTAACTGCATTCATTTCGGATTTTTTTTATTTAATCAGAAGTTCTTGGCTTATCTTCAAATTCTATGTACAAGTATACATATGTAGTATGTTATATATAAAATGTTGTTATCATCATAAAATGATGTTATCTTAAATAATTGATATATATATATATATATATATATATATATATATATATATATATATATATATATATATATATATATATATATATATATATATATATATATATATATATATCAATGCAAATGTTGATATATTGAATTGGTTGGATTTTTTGGTCCTTTCATTGGAAAATAACAAGTGTAGAAAAGCATCTTATAGGCTACTTTTAGCAAGAGAATTCCCACAAAATCGCTGCTTACGTGGGAAAAAGTGACAATTTAGATGCTCAGGTAAGGATAATGTATATAAAATTATAATTATCTTAAATTTACATACATGTTTTATTATTTTTCTTATACAATTTCATATGATGGGAAAAAAAATTGTCACGTTAAACGTAAATCCTTAAATTAGACGACGTCGGTATCATATTCTATAATACTAACGTCGTCTTAGCGCAGAGGCGCAACGTCTGTTTCTGGGTTCGATTCCGACGACGTTAAGTTCCGCCACTCAACACGCAATGCCTAGAAAAGGCGGAAAGCAGGGATTAAGTAACGGAGTGTCGTTACACTAGGTTTCTGTGGTTCCTGCAGCTAAAAGAATAAAAAGTATCGATATCTTTCTATTTATTTTATTTTTTATTGCTTTTGAGCCTTTTAACATTTTACCTTGAGACTCGTGAAAAACTTATTCTTAAGTTCTCTGTACCACAAAAGTGACGAGAGCTGCATTTACGTATATTTTGAAATTTTCATCATATCGTTTAGTTAATGTTTACTAAACGTTTTTAACAATTTTCCTCCTACTTATTTAAGAATCGCAAAATTTTTAACTTGCTATAATTCTTCCATATATTATAACGCATACAACAGCATATATCTTTGAACATATATCAATTTACAAGACCATGTTTACATATGAATTTATTTTGAATTATCTCAGCCATCATCTATTTCAATATAAAACTAAGGTATATTTAGCGTTTTCAACATATGCATAACAAGAAATCTTTGCATTATAAAGTTTAAAATAAGTTCTTGTCTAACAATATCCTTGACGAAACCAGTTGTAAGTTTAATGTCTCAGTTAACAGGTTATTTCTATCTGATATAGGAACGTATTTAAATCGCCAAATTGTATTAATACTCTCTATATCGGAATATTTTAAAGTGGTCTAACTTTAAATTTAATAAGAGAACTAACTCCAGGCGCAGAGGCGTAGCGTCTACCTGTAAACGCGACGGTTTGTGGGTTCGATTCCCATGAGGGGATATGGATGTTTCTATTTCCATTTTCTTCGCTCTGGAGATTAGGCAATGCGCGGCGTTGGGTTGGGAACTCAACATGCAATGCCTCTAAAAGCGGGGACGGAGAAAGCAGGGACTAAGCAACGGAGTGTTTTAACACTAAGTTTTTGCAATCCCCTCTGCCTACCCTGCCATGTGCGGGATAAAGCGTGAAGACAAAGATAGAACAAAGTACATACATGGCATCATGATTGTGTTTATTGTAAAGAATAATTGGGGATATTGAGGCTATTTTGTTTATTGCACTAAGAAAATAGAGTGTCTTAACACTAGTTTCTCTCTGCCTACTCTGCTATGAGCGGAATATAACACGAAGTTATTGAAAAATCAATAATTATGGACTTAAGCTTAGAGAAGCGATATACACGCTCTATGTACCACCCGTCTAGGAAGTTATAATAGGCCTAATAACTTCCTAGATTGGCGATTTCTATAACATAAGATGCTACATAAATATGTTTTAAAAAAAAATAGGAATGAAACAATTAGCATTTTTTGCAATTTCAATTATTTATGTAAAATTAAAGTATTATTAGTTGAGGTGTTATGAATAGAGATTTATTAATATAATCATGTTGTAACAAAGATGATAGGTTTCCTTTGCTAAAAACGTGTTGGTAGTTTAGATTCTATTAGACATTTTGTTTTTGCTTTACACTTTATCCTGCACATAACAGGGTAGGCAGAGGAAAACTGCTGCTCTGCGCCACGATAGTCCTCTTGTACTCAATTCGATACGATTTATTATATTCCAATTCCTAAAAACCTTGTGGAAACCGCACTAAAAGCTGTTGCTTAACTAATTTTAATAGATTTTTTTTTCTTTTGTTTTTAGCTTCACGCTTTATCCAGCACATGGCAGGGTAGGCAGAGGGAATTGCAGGAACCGTGGTACCTAGTGTTAAGACACTCCGTTGCTTAGTTGCTCCTGCTTTTCCCGTCCCTGCTTTAAATCGCCAATATTAATTAACAAAGTTATATATATATATATATATATATATATATATATATATATATATATATATATATATATATATATATATATATATATATATATATATATATATATATATATATATATATATATATATATATATATATATATATATATATATATATATATATATATATATATATATATATATATATATATATATATATATATATATATCTATATATATATATATATATATATATTATATATATATATATATATATATATATATATATATATATAGATATATATATATATATATATATATATATATATATATATATATATATATATATATATATATATATATATATATATATATATATATCTATATATATATATATATATATATATATATATATATATATATATATATATATATATATATATATAGATATATATATATATTGTCTTAATATCTATATGTCTTACACCACTCTTGTATGGACGTTCATGTATAGGTGGTCGTACTGATTGATAATACATGAAAAAATTGTCGTGCTAGAAACGAGATGGCTTAATGATCTAGTTCAGACAGGTTCAATTGTAGCAGCCAATTAATAAATATTTTTTTATGACTGCCTGTTCAGTGGAAGTATTGTTTTATCGGGTAGGGTGTTTAAATTCCTTTTCCGCATCTTTTCTCGAACTTTCGAGAAATTGCGTTTTGAGTTGCAGAATGTTGAGAAAAGAAGACGAGTCAATTCTACGTGACGTAGTTTTTTACGTAGCTTTTTCCGGTTCTCACCTCATGGTATATTCTTATTCTTAAAATGTAATTAAAAAATATGGTTCCCATTTAACTCATGCACATTATTAATATTGAACTTGGCTCCTATTTCAACATTAATTTTTGTATTAATTTTATGGTTTTCAAATATTTTTATGTCATGGTATTTATACAGAGATATTGGAGATGAATTTGCAAACGGTCAGAATCAACCTAATTGCATATTAATTCAAATATTTGGTACTTATCGTGCGAACTACATACATTAAATCTTCTCATCGAACTCTCGTTAATGTCACTAACCGTTGAACGGAAGTTGTGTTTTGATTTTATTAGAAAAATATTTTTGCATTATTGCCTTTGATGTTTTGCGTGGTTTAAATAATTGCTTATATATATATATATATATATATATATATATTATATATATATATATATATATATATATATATATATATATATATATATATATATATATATATATATATATATATATATATATATATATATATATATATATATATATATATATATTATATATATATATATATATATATATATATATATATATATATATTGCTGCAAAGAGTAATCTAATTCGGTTTAGTACTATTTGCTTGAAACCGGAACAAGCATCCATCATAAACTTTCACATTAATAATTTAGGTACGTGAGGTTCAAATTGAATATGTCAAATTATTTTTGATATTTTATTAGTAAAGACTAATTCTTTTACAAAGGACTTGTTTTTTGGATTTATCCTTCGTTATATACGGCAAAGAAAATGTAATGTCAGGACACTCTTCTTTCCGTGTGCTAAAGAAATCTTTAGGATCTTTTAAGTTAAAAAAAAATGTGAAAATAAATAGACGGGGACGGAGAAAGCATGGACTAAGCAACAGAGTGTCTTAACACTAGTTTCCCACGGCTCCTGCAGTTCCCTCTGCCTACCCTGCCATGTGCGGGATAAAGCGTGAAGCTAAAAAAAGGCCGCTTACGATACTTTTTTATGCAAGCTTGCACCGTACATAGTTGATAGCAATATTGCCGGGTGTATACGGGGTGGTCATTTCTTTTTTACCATTTTTTTCTCACTTTGATTGTCAAATAATATATTATATTTTAATATGGATCCCTATTTTTTAAGGTCACTCGGTGAAAATGCATTCTTCTAATACAACATACATCTAAAAATACAAATGCTTAGATACTTATAGAGCAAACTAAAAACTGAACTATTAAATTTCCTAGAAATTAACAGTGCAACCTACTTGTGTTGAATAAGCAAAAATTAGTTCACTATACTTAAAAGGTAATGTATGTCATAGATTAAAATTGATTTATTCAAGATTGATTTACATGCATATATATACATATATATACACCGAGGACCGTCGTGGCGCAGAGGCACAACGTCTGCCTGTAACGCGGCTAAGGCGACGGTTTCTGGGTTCGATCCCCAGTCGGGGAAGATGGATTTTTCTATTTCCATTTTCTTCGCTCTGGCAACTAAAGCAAAGCGCGGCGTTGAGTTCCGCCACTCAACACGCAATGCCTCGAAAACGGCGGAAAGTGGGGACGGAGTAAGCAGGGACTAAGTAACGGAGTGTCTTAACACTAGGTTCATATGGTTCCTGCAGTTCCCTCTGCCTACCCTGCCATGTGCGGGATAAAGCGTGAAGCTATAATAATCAAATAATATATATACACATACATACATACATACATATACACATACATACATATACACATACATACATATATACATACGTACAAGCATATCTTCACCCTCTATCCCTAGCGGGGTAGTCAGAGAGAACGAAGCGCCAAACGCTGCGGTCCCTGTATACCTCTTTCGCCTCGTCCACTGTCATTAATTTAAAAAGTTTTATTTATATATACTAACATAACACGCGGCTTCGTTCGCTTTTTTTTATGACAATAACCTTAAGTTCTACTATATCATGTATAACCTCTTTAGAGGTTGAAAGCTTTTCGAGTTTTGGTTTTTGTTTTCATCATCACTTTTATATTTGCTTTGTTAAATTGAAAAAATTAAAACACATACTGTATTTGTAGCTTTTTGTATTATATAAGTACATGACATGCTAAGTTCAAGTGGTAAAGCTAAAGGAGTTGTACTAGAAAAAACACAACAATAACTACAATTTGTAGTTTAAAAAACAAAAAGAAACATAAATATATTATTATATTTACTTGGACATTGTATATCCTACATTTATATAAAAGAAGCTAGAAAAAAGCTCGCTTAAAATTTTAATATATCCATTTCCATACTCAACTTGACAAAGTGCGGCGTTGAGATCCGTTATTAAACACGCGATGTCTAAAACTCCAGCGGAGACTGGAGAGTAAAGAGTCTCTCTCTCACCTTCTTCATTTACACTCTCCCCTCCTCTCCTCCGCTCTCCCCTCTGCCCATGTGTGTGTGTATGTGTGTATATAACTACATATTAAATATAATATAAATTGCACAAATTTTAACTATAGAAAATATATTTTGTTTACTAAAACATTGTACATGTGTCAAGTGATACGCGCGGCGGACCGATCATAGTTCGGTGACAGTTGACACATCGTTACGTTACCTTTTTCATATGTGACTCCGAGCCGCAACCTAATTTAAGACGTTGTCACGTCAATAACTCAAATATCTTAACTGATCCGCGAAATTATTAAGCCAAACTAAAATTAATACATAATTAGGCAGCCGCGCCAGTATTTTATCTTTGCTCTGATTATTCTCGCCCGCGGCAATCAGATCTGCGGCCTATGAATCGCTAATTAAGCGATCAAAAGTATTTTCGAATAAACTAACTTTATATGGAGATAGATTTATATTAGTTACACACTCACTGTCAGCTAGACTGACGCGGGGAAATGTTCCGACGGTGTTTCGTCGTGGCCAATTTTGTAAGTGTTTTTTTTTGTTATTAGTTTTTATAGTATACCTAAATGGTAAGGGAGGTAAGGGGTGACCTCGGTTGGCTTTCGAAAACACAGTGACAGTATAGAAGATACTGGAGGAAGGTCAAGGAAAAAGCACGAGGAAAGTATGTACATATGAAGGTTAATGACAGTGGACGAAGACGTGGATATATATATATATATATATATATATATATATATATATATATATATATATATATATATATATATATATATATATATATATATATATATATATATATATATATATATATATATATATATATATATATATATATATATATATATATATATATATATATATATATATATATATATGTATATGTATATATATACGCTTTATCCCGCATATTGCAGGGTAGGAACCATATAAACCTAATGTTAAGACACTCCGTTGCTTAGTCCCTGCTTTCCCCGTCGCCACTTTCTGCCTAGTTTCCAGAGCGAAGAAAACGTAAATAGAACAATCCATCTTCCCCGAGTGGGAATCGAACTCACAAACCGTCGCGTTTACAGGCCGACGCTTACGCCTCTGCGTAAAAACCTGCCCGCGGCTTCGTACGCGTGAACTGCACTATTATTTATTTATAACTAAAGTTATTTACATTCGTTTATTTGAAGTTGTTGTCTATATATTCT